>JAKZAN010000262.1:0-58001 GCA_023053545.1 Lepidurus packardi
CCCAACCCCAACCCCAACCCCAACCCCAACCCCAACCCCAACCCCAACCCCAACCCCAACCCCAACCCCAACCCCAACCCCAACCCCAACCCCAACCCCAACCCCAACCCCAACCCCAACCCCAACCCCAACCCCAACCCCAACCCCAACCCCAACCCCAACCCCAACCCCAACCCCAACCCCAACCCCAACCCCAACCCCAACCCCAACCCCAACCCCAACCCCAACCCCAACCCCAACCCCAACCCCATGTCTCATCCTCTTTTGTCTACATCCCATCTCCCTATTCTTTTCCACTCTTACAAACTCCTGATATTTTATTAGATAATTGATAATACTCTATACAAAACTATCACAATGTCTCCTCATATTCTTTCAGAACGTATTTTCTAGATTTCCTTTAGCCTGTTGCCGATCTGCTAACGGATCACTGACAGTAGCATCTGGTCTACAGAGAACTTGATATTCCGATAGAACGTCATATCCCTCCAAAACACACTGTTGTTGTCACATTAGAGTGTTCCAACTATCAGCAATAGGAGGTCTGACTTCATGTCTGATGCTGCGGAACACTAATTCACTGCATATTATCTGCCCAGTCTATCAAGTAACAACCCTTGAAGACATCTCTACATAAGGTTCACATCTAAAGTTTGTTTGGAGTTAATTTTCAGGCTCTTGAAGTGGTTGAGCATAGGCTGGAGTGAAGGGTGGACTTCAGATTGAGCCTTCCCTGTACTTTGAGAAACAACAGATTCGTAGAAAGATATACGCTTCCGCACAACCTCAACTAGTTCTCTCTTTATGTCTTTCTTCGAATCCTCGATATAGTCAGATGTAGCTTTATCCAGTAAGGATAAGTCTATAGAAATGCCATCGGGGTCCTGAATGCTGTTGGATTGAACTTCATCGAGAAAAAGACCCAGCCTATGCTCGTAAAAACCGATACACACCCCAATCAGCAAATCTCGCTACAAGGTGTTCGATGCGTATTTGCTACTCTTGTCTTGTGCTAGTTCGTTGGCTACAGTCCACAAGCAGTTGATCTTATCCTTTAAGAAGCCGAGATACTTAAGTATCTGAACAGAGTCATCCCAACAAGAATTAGTCTTGATCTTAAGGCGCGGCACACTCTCAACTTTCTTCATACTGTGTGATTGAGAAGACAACAGGCTGTCTTAGCTCGAAATCATTAGATTTACTGACTGCAGACTTCTGATCGACAAGCAATGGGCTAGAGACCTGGGCGAATGTATGCCACTTGCCTCGCTTATATCCTCAATACTACCAGTACTTTGTCTGCGATGCTTGAACCTTGTGATGCCTGAAGACTGACCATCTAGATACTATCGAATCTCAAGGAAACTCATCCTATCCCGCTCTTCAAACGTAATAGTCCTGCGTAGAAGTGTCGCCAAGAAATCGGGGATGCCCGTCAGATCAATCGTATAACTATCTCGAAGGCGTTAGATTTGCATTCGCTCGAGTTCATAGAATCCACGAGCCGACCCAAAAGGGTGCTATCCTTTTAGCATCTCGTAGAGGATAAGACCTGCAGAGTAGACATCACATCTTCCGGAAGTCAGTTGGGAACGTATTACATTAGGAGCACAGTAGAAGGGGGCCCCAATTTTGGAAACTAGAAGTGGGCTGTCAAAGTCTCTATTCGGTATGTAGAGACTGAGTCCAAAGTCAGTGATTTTGATAGTGCCATTGCTAGTTGTGAGTATGTTAGAGGGTGTGAGGTCACGATGGATAAAACCTAGAAACTTAGCGGGCTAATGAAAGATATAGAGTTTGGAATAAAATGGAAAATGGTTGATCAACCTATCGATGGATTTATATTCCGGAAGATCCTTTGAACTAGAACCAGGGCTGGATCTGCAAAACTAAAGTATGCAGCTCAAAAAACCCATTCAAGAACAAACTTATCAAAAATAAAAAGATAAGTCTTACCTTTCTCGTTCACGTGTAGCATCCCCTACACGATTTGCCTGAAAAGGCTTAAAACCTCTTAGCTAAGCATTGTTGTGTTATTCTCTTTGTTTCTCCGTAACAACTCACTCAGACTTGGCCCTTCGCAAAGCTCTGTTATAATGTAGATTCGATTCAAATGCTCAGGTACGACAAAACCCTTCAGGCGAGTCACATTCGGATGGTCCATAAGCTTCATCGCAAAGACCTACTGGTCTAGGGTTGGGTTAATTTTCCATGCGTATTCCAGATCCCCATGGAGTTATTTGACAGCGACTGGAGTACAATCTCTGGCAGAGTAGCCTCTGTAGACTGAGGCAAAAGCACCCTTTCCAAGCTTTTTGGTGCGATATAGAAAGAAATTAGGATCGAGTTGCTCGGCGTCAGGGTCGACAGTCTTAGGACTATTGGGGAACTTCATGATGAAGATACTATCAGAAAAAGGAAAGGTGAACGATACTGAGGAGATCTTTATAATTGTGACTTATGCTTTCTAAAGTTATAATATGCGAACCGCATTACAAGTTTGAGTCGGGAATTGGCCGCAAACATGATTTGGCTCGATTTATTGTATCGTAATGTGGTGTCTGTAGAGTTGCTGAGAGTTTTGCACTATCTATCGGAAGAAAGTCTCGAAATTGCCGAAAACACTTGGTGGGAAGAAAGAAAGTCCTAAGAGTTTTCAGCTTCAAATTAGTTCTGAGACTTAGAGCCAATAATTAGGAGGTCCCTATTTGGTGCTTCAACATCAAAGTAGAACAACACTCTATAATTCTTTTATTACCATTGCATATTCTCTGTATTTGCCATCCCCCATTCAATGAATAAAAAGACCCTCACAGAACTCACAGGTCTTCAAGATCCCCTCAAGGATATCCTGCGTGCGAGTGCCGCTATTGCCAATGACGCTCGCGATCTATTTACTGAAAAATAACAAATCAATTACTACAAGGCCTTTCCTCAAGTCCAGAAAAAGACTGATCTCCTTAAAAGCAAACTTACCCGCATCGTTCGCAAGCTGGAAGGCTATGTCGACGATTCCCTTGATGTCCCAGCCCCGGCTGCAGTTTCCGACAACACTGTCAAAGTGGTCAAACCTGAAAAATGTGTTGAGGTGCTGGATATGTATATCGACGCCGTTGAAATATACCTGAAGAAGTGTGCTGAGGAGGCACAGAAGATTAGGGTCAAGAAGAAAAGACAGGAAGAAAACAGTGCAAGCAAACCTCAGGAAGAATTACGTCCCCAACTCAAGTATAACTTGCAGAAGCCTCAGTTGAGGAGTACCATTCGGCAGTAGCTCGACTACGATGACATCAACACGGAGATAAAAGTCACTGTGTCCAAACCTATGAACTAAACCCATTTTATGGAGGTAGCTTGCGCAGAGTCTTTTCACCACATGTTGAAGATTCTCTCAGAGGCGAAGGAGATTGCTGTGGATCTTTAACACTGCGATAAGAGCTACACAGGCTTCACCTGTCTCATGCAGATATCCACCCGACACCACGACTTCATCGTCGATGTCTTTCCCGTTTGGGATCTCATGACTAATCTCAACTCAGTTTTCAACAACGCCAAAATCCTCAAAGTTTTCCATGGCTCCGAAAGCGATATTGTTTGGCTACACAGAGACTTTGACATTAGAGTGTCCCATATCTTTGATACTTATCAGGCTGCCAGAATCATCGGTCACAACAGACTCTCATATGCCTACCTCCTGAAGCATTACACTGGTGTCGAAACCGACAAAAAGTATCAGCTCGCAGACTGGAGGACCCGACCCCTACCCTAAGAAATGATCACTTATGCTCGCATGGATACCCATTATTTACTCGAAATCTACGACAAACTCAAGCAAGATCTTCTCAACAAGGCTTCTGAGCTTCAAGCAGACTATGTACAGCTCCTCAAGACTGTCTTTTCCCATAGTGGAGATGTGGCAAACACCGTATACAAGGGCGAGGACTACAGGAACAGTAAGCCTTATCTGTAAACGATGTGGAAGCATCGAAAGACCCTTTCCTAAGGCAGAGCAGCACTCCTATAAGAGCTATTCAGGTATCGTGACGAGCTTGCACAATAGGTCGATGAGAATGTTGATGAATTTTTCTCTAGAAAAATAATCTTCGAGATGCTAGACAAGAAAGCGTACAACAGCGTTTAGGTCATGAAGTCCTTCCGAAAAGAAGATAAGAAGCTGAAGGATTTGGTACCTCGGATTACCCAGCATATCGGACAGTTTGTGGAAAACCTAAGGATAAGAGAACAGTAAAAGCAAGCCACGACGAATATGGAGATAGAGATCCCCAATGGTAAGTCAAGTTTAAATGTCGCTCCAATGGAGATCGAAGAGCCAAGACTGGGTCTCAGAGGAGTCAACCTGGATGAGGGAGAAGCTGAGACACTCTACTTCGAGATCTAGAAATACCCAGTGAAGTTTAACGAGTGGAACAACAGGACCTTTGCATCTCTAACATAAACTCGAAGTTCATCAGCCAATTGCTAAGCGTTAGACTTCGAGTGTCCTGTAGAATATGAATTGGCGCAGTTCCAAATCCGTATGTCAGAATGTAAAGATATTCCCGAAGAATAGGGAGACATCGTGGAGGAACAGGATGAAGAGGAGGCAGCAGCAGAAGACGTGGAGGAGGAAGGAGAAGTAGACAGGGGTGTGATCTATTTACCGAAGATCGAGGCGGCATACGATAACTATAGGAAGCCAGCGTCGAAGTTCAAGGAGGACGAAGCTCCACTGGACTCGAGAGCTGTTAACAAGTTCGAGGCGTAGAAAGGGACAAATAAGAAACGTAGAGAGGCAGAATACCAGGAGAGAATAAAGAAAGGAGGCAAGAACTTATACAGCTACATGAATGATGAAAATTGATTGATTGATGTTTTGAGAGTCGATTCCAAAAAACATACGATAAGATATTAGTTTTAATTTAATATAAACAGTTGGGAACTGATCATTACTAGCCGCCTGAATGACTGTTGGTGTAGAGGGACTCGGTCTGTTAGCTGATGTACAGTGTCGCGAAAGTCACACGGAACCTCCACAGTAGATACACGTTGATCATAGGCACAAAGAATACCAGCAGGTTCATGTACAGATGGATGGTCTCCAGAAGACCTTAGTATCTAATATGCAGATTCTTAATCACCATAAACCCCAAGTCTAGCACCAGGAGTGCGAAGCTGGCTATGGGGATATGCACGATTTTCAGCACGATCTCAGTTTCATGAGTTCGTCGCACGTACTTTGGGTTGCGATAGGCAAATAAGAAGAATTTGCCGAAGAGCCATGCTGTGGAAAGCAGCAGGAAAAGATTGGGGACGAACCACACTACGATGTAGGTGATATAGCCTGAACCCTTCTGGGGCCAACATGTGCAGTTGTAGAAGAAGGTATAGAAGTGGCAGGGTACATAGACCTTAGTGAACAGTACAGAACACTGGAGGAGAAGGGGTACAATCATACTGCCGATCAGGCACTTCCTAAAGTTATACTAGATAAAGTCGATCTCACCCTTAATGCCTTTATAAAGATTCCACAACATTGCAGCAGTAAAGGTAAAAGACGCCAGCTTACAGGTCTGGAACACCATACTCTCTAAGATGCAATAGGGGCAGCCCGGCCACGTCTCTTTGGTACTGGGATCGATCCAGCTGGTACGGAAGATGAGGGCACTGAAATCAATGAGGATCCATGTGGACTGGATGAGGAGGATGTAGAGTATGACGAGATTTTTATAGCGCCTATAGTAGAGTATGTAGGCTACACTTGCGATGGCTGAAGTAATGTTGATAGAGAGTACTGAGTAGCGAATGATCCATGGGACACTAGAGTAAGGTTCAGGTTCAGGAGTAAAATCACCGAAGGATGATGCCATGATGAATTCCCGGCAATTAGATTTAGTGGATATAACTAATTTATTGTTCAATTCCGATGTTGGAAGCCTAGTCGATGGCTGAGAAAACTTAAACCTGACCAACAGAATCATTAAGATACCCCAATAATATAACCATATGATTCATTTGAGTGCAATATCCCAGTTTCCATGACTACTTTGTATCAGGCTAGACAATAAAATTTATTGGCTAGGCTTCGACGTTCCAATAAACATTAAATCTAATAACATCGAAGAAAATAATCAATTGTATATTCCTTGGTCACTACCCACATCAATAGCTAATCACACTCTCAATATGGTAAGCCACCAAACCCAGAAGCACCTCGTCAGCTATCTTCTCAGGCTCAACGACACTTAGAAGCTGCAGGAGACACTCCGACAGAAGATATGCTAGAATACATACTTCCAAGTTGAAACTGCCTTCCAGCGCTTCGACAAGTTCCTCAAAGGCTATCTCCTCCCCTCAGACTTTGCAGAGTTTATGATAGAAAACGACGTCACACCTCAGGAAGACGAGCTTTATATTGTTTTCAAGGATTTTGATAAAGCCAAGCAGGGTGTCATCACCCTTGAGAGGTTTGAGCAGGAGATGCTGCCTCGTGAGAATTCTAAGCTCCGTAAAGATACTCTGCATAGGGTCCCCTACCAGCCCGACATCCGCTTAGAAGTGGACCTAGAGTTCCAGATAGCCAAATACTTCGAAGCCAAGATTTCTGCCTACCACAGTTTGGAAAAGATACGCACACAGATCTTTAGAGACCCAGCCTTCAGGAGTGTGGATGCACTGCTCCTGATGGACACGCAGAAGACTTCGACCATCAATACCAAAGAGCAAGTAGATGAACTCCTGCGCAGGAACGGACAATGTCTAAGGGCAGAGGACCTGCGCAGAATCTACGAAGCCTTGGCATTCCATCGCCCAGGTCCGGTGACAGTTGAAAGGATGGAGGAACATCTGGAACCATTGAAGTACGGCTTCTACACCCTCTACCAACAGAGACTAGTGGAACGAGTAGAAATGCGGGACGTGTTCAGGAGGAACCAGTAATCCAGGGCATTCCTCCAACAGGAGCGTGAGCGGAGCCGGATGCACGAAGAAATAGAGTTGGAGACGTGTGCAAAACTACGATAGGCAAACAGAGGCTTATAGGGCGTATTGGTATCGCAGGAAAGGGAACGGACGATGCTATCAGAACAGGCTGCGTAGAATCTGCGGCGATCGCGATAGATTCTACATAAATAGAGAATCCTAGCGGAAGAGGAAGCACTATTCCGGGAGAGCCGGCTGCGGAGGGAACTGGCACTGTCTCGCTATCACGGCCTGTACTGATTCCGAGCTTACTTCCAATAAGCACCGAACCCGCATAAATACATTTTACTGAGCCTCCCCCAATGCATGCTTCAATGCAGATAAAACCCCATATTAGATCAGCACAGTGTACTTCTGGTTATTATGTTAGTTCTTTTTAGGCTGCAGACATACGCTCCCCTGCTTTTATCGATATTTTTTATTCGCTTTGTTAACAAAAATATATCCAAGAGTGTTTCTGCATTATATTGCGCAATTTCACACAACCCATTCCCTTCACATCAATGCATATACATACTACTTCCACTTTCGCACAGTCCTCGCACTCCAGGAACTCCATCCGAACCCAAGACCCAGAGGCACGCATCAAGCAGTACAAAGACTACGCCGACTCCACTTCACAGCTCAATGAAGCCCTCAACACCGAAGTCAAGGCTTGCTACCTTCGCATCGAAGGTCTCAGCCAGTAGCTGCTGGACGCCAGGGACTACAGCAAAAGCCTAAGCTCCGATCTCCAATAAATGTCCAAGAAAATTAACTAACTGCTACTGTAAAACAAATCGTTAAAAGGCGAGCTAGCCAGACACTCCGAGCTCAGACTCGAACAGTCCAAGATGTCCAACACTACAGCATCCAGCATTCGCGAAGGCAAAAGCCCCGGCGCAGTGTGCATACTCGAGGAGAAGCATAATGACCTCGAGCCTCTCACAGAAGAATTTGTTCCCGACAACACTTGTAGGGGAGGATGCGTTTCTCCTAAAATCTCTACTGAACAGCAGTGGCAGACTATCCTGCTGGAGTAGCGAGAACGAAGAAACCGAGTCTAGAGGCAGTTGAAACAGAAGGAAGAAGCCTTGGAAAGTGTCATGTTCTAATTGGAATGTCTGCGGCTGAGGGATGAAAGCAACAGGAAAAAAGACAAAAAGTGTATACAGGAACTCCAAGATGAGCTCTGGAAGTGCGCTATTAAGCTGAAGATATCATCGAGCAGCACTCTCAGTAGTCCCAACGAGTAACCCGAGAACAAGAACCAGAAGAAGACAATAAATGTTGGCAAACCCAAAACAGCTGTGGTTTTGAATGTAAACCATTCGACAGCCAACCAAAAAGCTAGTAGTCTGCCGGGTGCTGACATCGGGTCTTCGACGGAAAATCTAAAATATCTTGAATCTGAAGTGAGCTAGATGCGAAAAACGATAAGCAAACAAAATAGTATGATAACAGAGCTGGAGTCTCTCAACAAGACTCTCAAAGAAGTGATATCCAATCTGCAGGGCGATCTCCAGCAATCCATCGATGAGCTTAACAAGCAGTCAGTCCTCAAAAACTAACTCATAAACTCCAGACTAGAATGTTCCAAACTCAGATAAGAAAACGCTATCCTCAAAGATTAGTACGCACGTCTCGACAAGAAAAAGCTAGATTTACAAGCTGAGATTGGTAGGATGAAAGGTCAACAGGAAATCGAAGACAGCGAAAAGGAAGAGTTGTGCAAGCTTAACACGCAGCTAGAAAGTAGGCTGGCTGAGTGCAGGCAATAGCTCGAACGAGTTCAACTATAGCTGGGAGAGAAGCAGCAGGAGAGAGGAAGGCTGATGGCAAGACTCGAGGCTGGGATGAAGCGCGAACAACTCTACCACTCTTCCTCGATGCGGAGAGACGCAGGAAGCGCAGAGCCTGGTCCACGAAAGAGCCTACCAGGGAGATAAGAATAGTAAGTGCCAGTGAGGGATAAAAGCTTCACCGGAGTGTAGGAAGGCAGAGGAGCAGGAGTAAATGCCTTCCGCAAGAAGTACATACTGGATTCAAGTCTACGCAGGTGATAACTATAGATGAATGACAACTCGGTAGTAATAATTAGCTTTGATGTTTTGAGTGTTATCGCACGATCCTATCAATCTTTGGGTCCTACGATGATTTCTGTCTTCATTTGTAGTGACTGGCATCCTGGCTGCGGATCCCTGAAGCCTCGGCCTTGAAGAAGGCGTTGAAGTTGTAGGTCAACCCTGTCCAGCTGACAGCTCTCTTACAATCTTCCTACTTGCATACCATGACGATGATTATCACTATTTTGAGGACGATATTGACCAGAGAAGCTATCTGCACTAGTTCAAATATACGTTGGTTGGCCTCGATCCAGATTGGTAAATAGCTCAGGAGCCATACTGCGTCTGCGATGAGTGAGACCAGCATGAGGTACAGAATCCTAACCTTTTGCGAGAACTAACAACAGATGGACAAACACAATAATGATGAGAATGGTTTACTGGTATGAGGATGTCCCAGGCCAAGTATGCGAAGATGCCGAGAGCTAGATTATAGTCAGCCCTCAGGTTGATGCAGAAGAAGCTGATGAGGCTGACCATCAGGAATGCATACTTGAGGCCTTCCGTCTTCATTTTATGGTCGATTAATTAGTTAGTTTAAAATATAAAGAGTTAGAGGTTTCAGCGAGTGTGCAAGGATCAACTGTCACGGCCACAACTTCATGCTGGCTATAGATTTTCGGATTCCAAAGACTTTGCCCTCGAGTTGTCTCCACCGGTCGTGCATGTTCTCAGGAGTGTCTCTGATAGTCAGACTCCCCACCCGCACAGTCAGCGGCAGGTCTTCCCACAAGCGACGTGCCCGACCTTCCTTGCTGGTCATCTCCATCAGTTTGCGCATCTCCTCTTCGTTGACTTTGAACTCCACCTTCTTGTTATTCTTTCGCTCGTTGCTATTCCTTTTAAGTCCCACCTCCAGGACACCAGGTCTAGTTGGAGATTTTTAGGAAGGATAAGAACCTCTGGGGTCCATGCCTTCTAACTTTTTGTGATGTTCCTTCATACATCCTTTGTGCATCAGCGCTGACTGAGATCGCAGCATTCGACTCTTACTGTCCTACTTTTCCGGTAGGCTGGATATGAAAGGTGAGAAATGCCTGGCTTCAATAGAGGGGCGAGGAAGTCTGACTGAAGAAGAAGCAATAATCATCCTCGAAGCAGAAGGGGATCGTGATTTAAGTGGGTCTCCTGTTGCTATTTTGATGGGGGAAGATCTAAGGGGCGTGACTGTAGCAGTGTTGGCTCGGGAGCGGGAAGCAGACATCGCGAAGCGGTTGTAGTCGATATTATTATCGATGACTTTGAGCTGCTATTGGTAGACATCATTGGCAGTTCTGGCGAAGCTGACGTAGGAGGCATTGGGGGGTCTGATGAGCCTGCCGACGGAATCGCGTTACTGGAGATAGGGAATAAATTTATATTCGGATTTGGGCCGCATCGGATAAATTATCAAAAATTGACTGATTAGTGCAGCAGGGTAATGGCTTCGAGATTATCCTTAGTAATCTATCTCATGCGAATCAAAAGTAATCTGTACAAAATATTAGTAGTCAACATCCATTAATTAGATTCTATATCAGAAGAACTTCTTCTGCCGGGGCATGTTGTTCACCTGCTTCCGGATGTGTCCGAACACTTTGTACGTCTTCTTCATCAGGTTCTTGAAGTACAGAGCATCGGCGGCGTCCTACTTTCTCATCTCGCAGTACTCGTAAACCTACTACTCCACTTCACGGTCTGCTACTAATGTGCTCATACCCATTCGACTTGCCCCCATATAGCTTCCCCCCATGCCGTGGTTGTACTGCGTGTGGCTCGCAGGCAGTGTATGCGCGTACTGGCTGTACCCCCTCCCGTCTTCCTACTGTTCGTCGACTTCGCCCAGACTGCCATTGCACTTGAACTGGAAGCGATTGTTCTCAGTGACGACCTCTTTCTGGCGAGCGAAGGTGGCAGTGGGCTGGTAGACCTGGATGTTTTCGGCCTTGTTGGTCTCGATGAGCAGTTTCTTTCTCCCCCGATTGTTTATCTCGTCATCAGTCTTCATCACTGACTTCACCATTTCCACCCGAGACAGAGAGATGTTGTTGAGAATCTCGAAGTTCTCTTTCTCCTCCTCATAGTTATGGTTCTAGTCCTCCTCGCTTCCGAACCCTTACTCCTCAAGCCCATAGTTGTTTCTTTGGTACGATACGTTAGCCTTCTTAGCTGTTTCATCCCTACTCCGCCCCTCCTCAGGACGGTTTGACTCAGCCATCCGTTGATTTCTGTTGCAAAACGTGGCTGCTTGGGTCGATACCTTCATATCTTGCAGCTTTTTGAAAATTGATAATGTATCAAGGCCGTCGGTTGACCCGTTCCTGCCTCGGAAAGTAAGGATGTTGTCTGTCATGAGAGTCTACAGCTTATGGTGAGTGCCGTTGAGCTCCTCGAGACGAGTAAACCAAGTGACTAGCTTATCGTAACGAGTGTACTCTGTATACTAAATGTCGTTTCCTGTGATATCCAAGCTTGTAAGATGGGTCTTCGGGATTTTGAAGACTTCCCGGAAATCTGAAAGGTTGTTATATTTTATAGAGACACTGGTTATGTTGGTGAACTGTTCGATGCCTGAGAGTGAATGCAGATCACAGTGATTGAGAGACAGCTGGCGCACAACGGCATAGTTGGACGGGAGCAAGCACAGAGTCTTAATTGATTAGTATGAGAGATTGATTTCTTGGGGTGGTTCATAGTCGGCATGCCTACCATACTTCTGCTGTACGAGATCGGCAAACAGATCCTCCTGAGATTGAGTAGTGGATGATTTTTTAAGGAATACAGTACTGGTGGATCTGGGGATTCGATAGTGCATGGTTGGGAAATAACTGACGAAGTATTTTAAAAGTTGTTATTGAAAAAATGGAGGTTGGCAGTAATGCTAGTTAGGATTCGGATAAGAAGAATTGTCCAAGCTGAAAGGGGGAGTTTTAAGTCCAAAATATCTTAAACTTATGTTATTGCTCGAAGATCCGGTCCTGACTCTGCGTTGAGGCTATAATATCATTAATTTACAGCAGAACATCCCGAACTTCAAACCAAAAAAGGAACTTCACTTTGTCAAAATGAGGAAATCTATGAAAATACCGAAAGGCCGCAGGAGTTTCAGGTACGGCGATGCCGAATCCAGAGGCTCCACTCCTGATCGCTATACAGCCCGCAGAGCGCCCCCCATCCAGTACGAAACCCTCAACCGAAATAAGCCATTCGACGCCAAGGAGTACCTGATCCCTGAGTGTACCGAGCGGGATATCATGGTCTTCAAAGAAATCTTCGACTTCATCGACATCGACTCTAAGGGCATGTTGACTCCCCTCGATCTCAGAAGAGTAAGACCTCGCATCCTATAGGCATTTAACAATCCGCAGGCTATCATTCAATACGGAGGCTACCACGCCAAGAGAAACTTCGTGTATCAGATAATTGCCATCGTGGATCGCGATGAAAGCGGCTAGATCAACTTCAAGGAGTTCGTCAAGATGATGACTCAGAAGCCTTGTGAGCAGGATACTGCAGACGACATCGAACGAGTACTTTAATCATCCTTGAAAGCTTCTAATTACTCCCTCTCGGCAAGTACAGGTGTTCAACCAAATCGATATCGACCAAAAGGGATTCATCGACGCAGGGGATTTGTTAGAACTGGCACGAGACCTGAAGGAAGACATCACAGAGGAGGAAGCCAGCAAGTTGATCAAGCTGCTGGATCCAAACAATGAGGGCAAGATCAGCTACACTGCTTTCCTAAAGTTCAACAAGCAAAGAACCTTCTGAGACGACAGCCTCTTCGTCTGGGGTGAGCTGGTAGATAAACCGAGATATCTAAAACTACATTTGAATAACCGTTTGTGCATTCTACCCATCAAGCGTACCCAGAAATTCGCAATACGTTCAGAATGTGTAATTTTAGAAAAATATATCCCTAAATAAGCCTCAGGAATGGGAAAGGGGATCATGAGTGGGTTGTTTTGTTCATTTGATGAAGTCCGAAAATCGCTCACTATACGCAATAAAGTTAAGTGTTGGGATGATTAATTACTATTGTCCGGGTCCTGGGTTAGTGCTGTGCTCGTAAATTCCTAATCTTTTGGCCGTAGGGAATCGCCGTCCCAGTGTCTCGGTCATGATCTTTTCACCCCTCTGGTTAACAACTCTCGGAATATCTAAGGCAAGAGGAAAGAGTGGGTAGGATGATATGGCTAATTTACATGATCCAGGACCTGGAGATTGCTCGGTCTTGATCCGCTATTTCACCTGGACTATTGTTGGACACTTACAATTAGTGTATTTCGACACCGAGTACCGGCCATCCTTGCTGATAGTTTCGGGAACTTGGTAATGGCCAGGGCCAGGCTGCTTGATTTTTTCCAGTAAAGAAGTATCAGGAATGCGTTTTTTGATGCTGTAGCTTGGTTCTTGGGGAGCTATCAGTTTGGGCTCGTAAGCCCCAGGTCCTGGCACTTAGGACTTTCGGAAAACGGTAACGTTTTTCACGTCCTGCGAATTGATTGTGATTATTGATTTACGTCTCTGCTGAGGCCGAAACTGAATCCACTCTTGCCTTTCTCGACAAAATCACTGATCAGCACATAACGGTTGGGGGCTGGCACGCCTTTTCGATCTTCAAAGGAGGTCTTGGTGCCGAAGCCGAAAGAAGTGGCTCGTTTGTCGCGGATGGGAGGGACATTATAGTATGAAGGCGATCTGGATGGAACATATAAGATGATGGGACTATGGGTACTTCTATTGATTTTCTGTGGCGAACCTGTTGCCTTTGCTGAAGGAGTACTGCATCTTCGCGGACGAGTTGTTGAGGGAGTTGCGATAGGTTTATTCGGGGTTGTGTATGAGGGCGACGCTGTGGTTCATGGGGAGAAAGGTGCGAGATATAATTTTTATTGTGGAATACTTATAGTTTTAAGACTCTCCCAACTTTAAGGTTTTAGTCGTCACATATAAGCTTATCGGGAAGGCATTTTTTAATAGCCAAGTGGAATTTATAATTGTTTATTTATCTACTTGCATTTTCTGGAAAAATTGAGAAATTGAAGTGCACGTACGGTTTGTTTTTATTGAGAGGCTTTGGCTGTTGTTGGCAGGGTGTGCTGGCGATGGGATGATTGCCTCTACTATTTTATGTCAGATTACTCCGCTAGATAAGCTTCGGTCGAGAATTGTTTTTCTGCTTTACACCATATGGCGTTGCCCAATCCAGCCTGATCATATAGAACTTGCCCTTATTTCTCCAACAGCAGAACCCACAGTACTCCACCAGTCAAATGTAACAGTCTTTACTAGAATTTTACTGGAATATAAGTCGATTACAGCTCGCGTATCCGCTAATAAATATAGTCACTATCCCCGCCATCAAATATAGGCTCGTGAATGTGTCAGCCGCGATAAGTCTTCAGGCGGCAGCTTGTACTTGCTTGGTGGTGTATTAGTGCCCATCGTTGTGCTCTGCATCGTCCCCTAGGAGTACAGACTGCCCTTCAAAATATTGGATTGCTTGAACTCGGACTTCACCTTGATGCCTTGGTTTTAGCCGCCTTTGCTCCGGATCACTGCAAACTCAACCTCCTTGAATGTGGACTTGCTGGTCTTCTCCTATTTGGGTGGACCATTTGTATAGTATTCTGTGTGTCTTAGATGTTTAGCTGCGAATGATGGTGTTTTCTCGATGGTAGGTACGGAGGTGCCAAAGAACCCATCGAATAGCCCACAGAATGAAAAGGCGGAATCCGATGGAGCACTGAGAAGATGGGTATCTATTTGGTAGTCAATGTTGTGTTTTTTGGGCATGCTAGATGTGTTGTGGTTGGATGTGTTATGATTTCTATGTGGATTGTTGTAGGGAGAGTATGATTGTTGATATGGGTTCTTCATATGAGGTCGGGAGAAGAAGAGAGAGCACGCTGGGGTAGATTATCTGAATATGTGTTTTTGAGAGAAGTGGAAGGTTGAAATGGGAGTATGGAAATATTAAATATTATAAAGGGGTTGTCAGAAATCGGGATGGTTACGGGTTGGGAATTGAGGCGGGAGTGTTCTGGCAATGGGGCAGTTGTGTGTCTTTTTAGTATTATAGTTTATCAGGAGCAATCAGAAAGACAAGCAAAAAAGGAGAGGGCAGCCTTATACTGCCGAGATTAAGCACACACAATTTCCTACAAAACTGGCTGCGAGTCCTAACAACCACCCCATTGTTTAAATTTTAAACGATATCCCTATTTTTGTGCATCCCACTCTACCCCGAAATATATATATATAGATCTCTCTCTCTACTCCCTAAACTTTAATTTATCCTTCGCTCCCTCTCAAAATAACTCAATTACCATCCCCCCAAAACCCATTATATATTTTTCTCTTCAACATTATCTCTCATGGGCAAGCAAATCAAACAAGAACACACCCCTCTCGCCACTCTCCCCAAACAGCCCCCCGTCAAGCAGGAGCACTAGCCTGACCTCAAACAATAAGAACCCTCTTCCCAACCTGCCCCCTAGCAACCCGACACTCCCAACACTCCGAAGACTCGAAAGCATAATCGCGTCATCATCCGCAACCTCGTCATCGACATCAATGACAAACACCTTCGCAAACTCTGCTCCAAATTCGGATAGATCATTGAAGTCAATATCCCCCGCCACCCCGTCAAAAACTACTCTAAGGGGTTTGCATTCATAGAGTTTGCCACCAAAAACATGTGTCTCAAGGCTATTAAATCTCTTAATGGCACTCTGTACAAGGGGAGGACTATTGTCGTGGATTTGGCTGTGGCTAAGAAAGCTTTCGTCTCCGAAAAGCCGGAAGAACCTCTGAAAGCAGAAGGCATGGAAATCGAGAACGATTAAGCCGATAAAAAGGTTAAGGAAGAGACTGAAGTGAAGCAAAAGCCATCAAAGCCATCAGAAACCGGGACTCCTAAAGTCGAGACCTACTAAAAAAAGTAGAGAACCCCCTAAGAAAAGCAGGACGAGCTTCATCGCACAATTTTCGTCAGAAACCTACCCTTGGATCTGAATGAAGCTGAGTTCTACTCCTTCTTCAGAAAATATGGAAAACTCAAATTCGCCAAACTCGTGATCGACAAGGAGACCATGGAAACCAAAGGTACTGGCTTTGCCTTGTTCCGGGAACCTGATATTGCTTCCAAACTCATCGAGTACAGCAAAGACTACGAAAAAGCACAGACTACGATCGGCAACAACAACTTCAAGGAAGACCCCACTATCAACTTAGAGCTTAAGGGCAAAATCGTGAAGATCTTCCCTGCAGAAGAAAGGTCTGCGCTGTCTACAAAACTGCAAAGCAGGTAAAATGGTAACGTGGAAAAGCCCAATGCTAAAGTCAAGCCTTTGAGGAAAATCAATTCCCTGTAAGAATTGATAGAATTGGACCAGAACAACAAGAGGAATCTGATTATGGCCTTGGACGGTATGTTTAACCCCGAGAAGTGGATGAAGAAGGACGACCAAGATAGAATGGAGGCACATGTGAAGGACAAGGTCGAGAAGCTCAAGAACCCCAACAACTTCGTATCGCAGACTCGTATAGTGATCAAGAATTTGGAGAAGACTCTGAGCGAACAGGACATCCTCACCTTCTGTAAGAGCTTCCTCACGCAAGAATTCGATGGAAACCAGAAGCTCCTCACCTACGTAATTCACATCGTTTTAAACATTTCTTCTGTATTTGATATGCTTAGTGTAAACTGATGTTGGACAGAGAGCGCGTGAAGTCGACAGGTGTGGCCTTCGTGGAGTTTAGAAAGAAGGATGTGTCGCAAGGCTTCCTGAAGTGGTTGAAGGAAAACAGGACAGAGGTGTTCCACCCGAAGCAGGCAGTGATCGCAGAGTTCGTGATCCAGGACGCTCGCAAGATGGCGGTAGTCTCCAAGAAAGTGAGGAAGGTGAAGGTCTGAGTGCCAGTGTATTTATTGTGCGAGACTCATCTACTGTATTTTTTAATCAATACAAAGGTAGAACTCCAAAACCTTATAAATAACAGATAGAAAATTCGAGGCAGTGTATTATTATCAGATTTAGAGGGAGTTCTCGTGTTCCTCCACCACCACCATTCGGTCCACCTTTCTTGTCTCCCCCAACGATACTACCTTCAGAGGGTCCGTTGAAAATAGGCGCTTCTGCACATGGTCTGAGTACTCGAGTTTCTTGTAAATCAGCATGTTCAGCTTGCTGATCCTTTCCTCACTGCTGCAGACCCTCTTCTCCAACGACAGCAGACTCCTAAACATACATACTGTTAGTCATGGAAAATTACTTGATGACGAGTTCCATTTGCTCAGAAATCTTGTCTACGACCTGCAGGACTTATTCGGGAACCTCCTATTAATTCTCCTTTGGCCCGTCCTTAGGACTGCCAGTCTATCGGCCTGGACTTTTGGGATGCTCGATATTGCTTTCGTTAGGAGTTCGATTCATTGAAATGACAGATCTTTTCGTGGCGCTGATCGCTGACTCCCGTTTAGAAGCAATGTTGCTGGCCATTTTTTTCATTTGGGTGATGGAGGCCTCGTCGTGCTGGATGTGCTCGCTTTGAGTAGGATAAAGATTAGATCTCCATAACATGAGAAGCGAGTCCGAGCCGCCAGTGACGAAGTAGTCTCCTTTAGCGGAGAATGCACAAGCATTGGCACTGCCATTGTGACCATATAGAGTATAGACGAGGGTAGGCTTGCGGATATCCCAAATCTTGATTTTAGAGTCAAGGGAAGAAGACAGCACGTGGTTGCTCTGGGGGTGGATGTCAATGCGCGTGACTTCATCCCCATGTGCGTCGAAATGCAAAATTTGTCTCTTGGAACGCATATCGTAGAGTTTGATCTTGTGATCCTGGGAGCAGGAGGCTAGGTACGTGCCATCGCTATTGTACTTCAGATCGTTGATGATGCCCAGATGTTAGTGGAACTGGGCTACAGTAGCTTTGCTCTCCACATCCCACACCAGCACTGTCTTGTCGTCTCCGCCAGAAGCGACGAGCCGTGTGTCTGGCGAAAAAATACCTGTCCTAACCCAGCTCTTATGGCCGTTGAGGACTAACTGCTGTTTCTTATCTGCGAGTTTAAAGATTTTCAGGGTCTTATCTTCTGACGCTGTGAGCAGTAGTTGTCCATCGCTCGAGTAGTTTACAGAGCGGACTGGAGCATTGTGGGCCTTCAGAGTATAAGAGGCCCCTTCAGAAGTATTACTCCATAGTCTTACTGTCTCGTCTTTGGAGGCCGAAGCGATTTGGTTGCCTTGAGGCGAGAATTTGACATCATAAATAGAGTCCTATGCAATTAGTGGCGATATGTTATGATAATATGGGTTACTCTGTGGCCAAGGAACTTGTAGACTGATGCCTTGGGGTCTAGATTCCAAACACAGATCATGGTGTCAGTAGAGCCAGACACAATTTGTGTGCATTGGGGATTGAGAGCAACTCCTGTGATGGTATCTTTGTGGCCCTTGTAAGTCCTGACAAGCTTTGGATCTTCCTTTTCCTCTACTTTCATGGGAGGGTGGTATGTTTGAACTGGCGATTTTAATTTTAAAAATGATTTACTATTACAATAAAACAACAATACATACAAACTAATTCCCTGACAAATCTGCAATCGATGCTGGTTGATCTAAACAAGATAATCTTGGGTTCTAAATTACGAGGACTCTTCTCACACACGGCAACGCTTCGACGACAGAAGACACCCTTCAGTCTTCTTATCCATGCTCCGACTCGACAAATCCTCAGGGTCCATCAGTGTGGGCTTCTTCTTCTTCTTTGTCGGATTCAACGAGTCTTTCTTCTTTGTCTGCTTAGTCTCGATCGAGTGACAGTTCTCGCACAATCCGTTAGCAGCCTGACTTTCGCAACACCCTTTAGTACCGTGCCCGTTATTGTTGCTTTTGAAGTGTGACTCATCCGTGTGAATCTCCAGCTTCTTTCGGTTCATCTTCTTGTTGTCCTTGTAACCTCTGGTCTCAGTTGCTTCATGCTCGTGACTCCCTTTGGTCAGTAGAACTTCTTCTCTACCATCTTTTAGCTCAAAAGTACAGCAATTCATTTGTCCTAAACCCTATTGACACTTTATGTTGGTAGGGAGTATGTCCTTCCCTCTGGCTTCAAGAGTAGGGACGTTGGAATCGGGAAATATCAAACTATCAACCTGGAGCGACCTGGGATCCTTACTGAACCGTAATGAGTCCTCGCTGATGAGAGACATGTTTTTAGTAGGTCGAGTGGGTCCATCGGTCTGGTCGCTGATGGTGCTGAGTACGAATTTACTTTTGTCCTGCTCGATGATTCCGAAGTTACAGTTGTGATTGGCTCCATAGCTCAAGTTGTTGGCGAAGGAGTCCTGGTTTAGATTGAAGCCTCCGCGCTACCCGAACATCTTCTCAAAACTTTCAAAGTCCTCATTTCTGAAAATAGGGGTGGTTGACTGCAGGAAGTTGCAGTTGGGATTCGGAGCGAACCCACCTAAGTTTAGATTGTTGCAGTGATTAGAAAATGAAGAGTTGTTTTCCTTGGCGAGCTGGCTTCGCAAATATCCCATCATCAACTCCTTCTCCTGGAGGGTTTCCTCCATCCGCTTCATCTTATAGCTTTTCTACTCTAGAATTCGGTAGCACTCCTTCTTGACCCGCATAACCTCGTTCTCCGCATAGTTTATCTGTGCTCTAGCCTTCTCGAATGCCATCTTGTACTGGTTGCACTCTTTGATCAGCTGATCTTGCTCACACTGCTTGTTCTTCTTTTCGGTGAGCAGCTGACTGTAGGACTGCTTCAAATTCTTGTACTCTGACTTGAGAGACATAAGTTCTTGGTAGATATAGGTTTCGTCCAGTTCATTGTTGTTGGTATCAGCATCCTTTGGATTAGGAGTTGCGTTGTTGTTGCTGACAATCAAGGCCAAACTGTTTTTGGCTTTGGCAGTTGCCCCAGATCTACACGAATTGTACTGTTGTCTTTTGGGGATGCTTTTAGAGTCCCCCCTGCTGCGATTGTTGAGGGTATCGTCGTCCCTCCCCTTTTTTGTAAGAGGAGAGAGACTAGTATTGTTATTAGTGTGTTGGATGGAAGCACTATTGTTTCTGGAGTTGGGGTTGTACAGTCGAATGGAGGTGGCATGTTTTTGGTTGCGACTGCGGGAAGCAGAAGATTTGTTCTGAGTAGTTTTGGGGCTGTGGGGCTTTTGGATATGGTGATGGCTTTTGCGCTCAGCACGGAAAGGACTGCTGGAGTCGTTGGGGGTATCTGCTTCGGGCGCTCTGGTCTGCATGGGGTTTAACGATTATAACTATAATTTGTAAAAAGGATTCTATTCAGTTAAGAGCGGTTATTTTTATCAATAAGGCCAATATCTTCATCATAATAGTAAACCCAAGATTCTCAGAGAAAACCATAAAAAAAGGACATGTATTCTGTTAATTAGGGAAGCCTCAGGCCAGGTGTGGTCTCATCTCCAAAAACCTCGGCTTCTCCACGATTCCCTCGAACATCTCGATGAACTTGAAGAACCACCGGTTGTACGGCGGGATTCTCCCATCCACCTTCAGTTGGTCCTACTTCAGGATCGCCATCTCCCCTATCGGGATACTCACACGACTCTCGGATTTGTTTGATGCTGGTTTGCTCGGGGTGTAGCTAGCTGAGTCCGAAACCATCATCAGAGTGCATCTGCGTTTGTCGCCTGTGCTCATTAAGTTTCGATTAGCATCATATAGATCTCCATCATGAGTGAGTCTGTGGTGCTTGAGCTGGCCCTTCTAGTTTTCGTAGCAGAAGGCTAAGTATTCCTCGAGTCTCTATTTAGCGCGGGAGTCGTCCTTCACAGTGAACCTGATGAATCGATGGCACAGTTCGACATCTGTGTATAAGACCTCAAGAGTGTTGTTGGTGGCTATTTAGTCGAAAACATCGATTAAGGTCATGTTGGACACTGCACTTTTGTTGTCGTTCCGTGCAATTTCATGTGATCTTCCCATTTCTTCCGAAAAATGGCCTACTCGCAGTGGTGAAGGAGGTTCGTAGTTCTAGATGTTTGGACTGTGTCGATCCACAACTGCCCAGGAGTGGTATCCACCTGCGTAAATGCGGGTCACCCTTTTTCCAGATAGCTGGGTAATAAGAGTCCAGATTGTTCGGAACTTTTCATCGCCATGCCCAAGCTGTCCAGCCTGATTGTAGCCGCAAGAGTATACGTCATGATGGTCAGTTAAAACGATTGAATGGTTGGAACCTGCTGCGATTTTAATGATTTTCCTATAATGTAATGAGACGGTGATCTATGAAGGACGATATCGATTACTTCGAGAGGAAGCAGCTAACTAGAGTGGGTTCAGTCACATTCTACGTTTTGCCTGATCCAAGACCTAACTGTCCCTGTGAACCGTAACCGCAAACATACAGATGACCTTTATTGGTCAAGAGCAGCGAGTGCTTGCCTCCCAATGCGATTTGATCGACTCTAGGTTTTTCCTTGCCTGTGTCCGACATAAAATACTCATTCATCATCATGGTAGTATTAAAATTGATGACCACTTTCCGGGGAGTATGGGACTCTTCCTTTCCGCCTGTACCTAGTTGTCCGTAGTTGCCCTCGCCCCATGCGTAGACTTCTCCGTCATGAGTCACTGCCATCACATGGTAGTCTCCGCAAGCCACGGTCTTCACTGGTTTGTTTTTGAAAAACAGGATCTGTTACGGGAATTCGCAGTCCTTAAAATTGGAATGCCCCAGTTGTCCCTTGTTTTTATTGTGTCCTCCTCCTCCCCAAGAATAAACCTCACCTTTGTCCGTCAGGGCGATACTATGAAAGTCGCCACATGCGATCTCCGTCACTGTGCATTTCTGGAGATGTGTAATCACACTAACTGTATAGGACTTGTTGCCAGTCTTGCCGTAGAGCGTGCCACCCCAGGCGTACACTTCCCCTGCTTATGTTAAAGCGAGAGTATGGTAAGCACCGCATGCAACTTGCTTGACAGGCAGCGAGCGTGAAAATGTAGGGTGAAGAGTAAAGTGTTTGACGGCAATGACGTCTGTTTTAATGCCGAGTTTATCGTGTAGCGGAGAACCGGCCACATAGACTAGGCCTTCAGAGGTGACGAGAATGGAGTGCTTATGTGCGCTGGAAATCTGACGGGGGTAGAAACTGGTTTTGAGGGTCTTGGGGGTATGAACTTTGGAGACCGAGCCCTGTCCGAGTTATCCGTCTTCGTTCTTGCCCCAAGCATAGAGGTAGTGAGTGTCCTCGAGGAGCTGGTCTTCATAGGGCTAATCATCGTCCATCATGAGTTATTATGGGGTGAGTGGGATTGTTATTTTAAATTTGAGTCAATATTGACAGTACTGAGGTGTTTGAACTGTTATAAGTTAAGGAGAAAAGGGAAGGAGCCGAGCGTCGTGGGCTAAGTGTTCTAACACATGCTAATTTTGATGACTTATAGGCGAGGAGTAAGAATTGAGGTTATAGCTGATTTTGCTATTTCTGCCTGCTGTTTGATAACCAGATCCAGTTTCAAGTGCGATTTTGTCAAAATAGGAAGGTTTGAATGGCTGTCTTAATTATCAGATATCTTAGACACTCCCAATTTTCGAAAAAACTAATTTTAGAGCATTACGCGAGGAATTCACCAACACCTTCCATCCTTTACCCACTGAAGAACTAGACAGACTTACCACGCACTGTAGCTGGGGTTCGGAGGGAGAGACTGCCCTTATGACCGAATGAAGATATGGGATCGGGGTTATACGGGTGGACAGGGCATTGTGGGAGGTGGAAGGGTGATGGAAACGGCATGGATATTGTTGGAAGGTGGGGTCTGGTATTTAAAGGTATTCGGTGCAAATTATAACTCTGGCCAGCATAATCAATTGATTCTCAGACTCAGAATAAAATATTATCAGCAGGGCTTCAATGAATTTCTACAACTAAAGGTAAATATCCTCCCACCCTCACACCCATCCTCTCTCCACCCTCCAGATTCTAGGAACTCGCCAAAATGTTCATGTCCACTCTCGAGCAAATCACCCCTCAACTCGACGCATTTGACTCCAAAACAACCTCTGCACTCACTTCTCTAAGAACTTCCATAGAAGCCACCCTCAACCGCAACATGAAGGACGACCGTGAACGCTACATTCAGAAGCTTCTTCGCTAACTCGACCGTGTCGATAAGACTAGCATGGAAACCCTGCTGAGCATGCGCAAGCAACAGGAGTCCGAGCTCTCAGAGATGAAGCAGCTCATTTCAGACAGAAACACGGGATAAAGTAGGGTACAGAAGCCAAGCAGCAAAGCCATGGAAGCAGACATGAAGAAATGGATCGCAGGCAAGATAGCAGAAATAGAAAAAGACTACATTCCAAAGGTGGTCCACTAGCAAGAGGTGAGACGCATCAACTAGAAGTACCAAAAGACTTGCACCCAGCTTGAAGATGCCAAGGAACAGGTCAAGAAGTTAGAAGCCGAGATCGACAGGTTGCAGAGGAAGCTCAGGACCTCAGGACCGCGAAAAAGTGATGAGCAGTCCCAAGGAGAGTATCTGAGCAGAGATACGACTGCTGCCAGCAACGGCCAAAGAAATACTGATCACACAGATTATGACGCGGGCTGCAGAAACGGCAACAAAGCGAAGGTGTTGCGACCGAAATGCCCGCCCTACAGCGAGCATATCGAGGTGGGTTCGATGAGTCCGACCACACACAATATCGCGAAAGCATCGAAAATGGAAGATCCCGAAACTCAATGGCAGGATAAATATAAAATGCAGGAACCCTATAATACCTCATATAATAATTTCGCGAAGGACGAGAGCATCTTCGGCAAGACTGGTTTCAGCCATGCCCCACTCCACAACGAGCTCGAAGGCCTCAGAGACGCCCTCAAGAAGAAGAACGCAAAGCAGCTCAAGTCTCCAAAGCTCAAGGAAGAAGGCACCCACCATCAGCCCCTCGGCAGGAACATGAGCCATGCACACATAAGAGTCAAGGACATCAGCATGGATGAGCCAACAAGGACTGAAAAGGCCTTATAATCTACCCAAGAAAATGAATAGCTGCAGAAAACAGTCAACAAACACCAAGTCAGCGGAAGTTCCGAGACTGTGAACAGAGCGAGTAGCGTGACGCGAGACGCTGCAGGTTCTACTTTTTCCCCAAGAGACGCGTGCAACCGAACCATGGTATCAAAGGCGCGCGGGAACAGCAGCAGCAACGGACTGGTCGGGAGAAAGTCAACGTCAAACTTCAACTTTAAGTACCTGAACGTGAAGTTCTGAAGATGGTATGATGGGATTTGGCGGCAATGATGTTTTCGATTTCAATTTAAGTGCCTAATATATTATATAGATTGCAGACTGAGTATCGGGTATAAGAGAACAGGCAATAGCACTACTACTCCATCTACTTCTTAAACTCCACCTGTTAAAAAATATAGCAATCAATTCAAAATCGCAATCCTTCAAACCCCATGTAGACGTTCAAACAGTTTGGCCCCATCGCCATGTATACCCATATAGCTCTCTCCGTGTTCTTCTACGGTGCTTCCTACGCGGTCGTCAGACGGGGTGTCGACATCTCCAAGCTGCTCCAGATGTTCAGACTCAACAAATATAAAAACTCAGCAAACATCGGCACTGCGGGCATCGCCTACGGACTGTACAAAGTGTTGATGCCAGTGCGGCTGGCAATTACTGCCGCGGTGGTGCCCATCGTGTGCATGACCCATGCCCACGAAGTCGGCAAATCACCATAGTCCCCCTCCGAGAGTTCATGACACTTTTTCTGATGCCCTATTTGTATCTAGCATTAGAGGTTGTGCCACTTTGAATCTAAATTCTTTTCGACTCTATACATGAAATGTACTTGGAAATATCCCAGACTGCCAGACTAATAAAGGAGAACACAAACAATTATAAATAGAGGGTGTTATGTAGAATTCAGCGTTGGTGATCTCCCAAGCAGCCCATTAGGTATCCCTCTCCCAACAGATTCCCCAGTCCTGCCACTAAAAGTACTAGGTCTTAAGCTTCGCTCCGGCCATCGTACGCTGCGTAGTTGCTGTTTGTTATTCTGTTTATAAGATCTTTCTGCTTAATCTCGGGATTCAGCCGATCGCACTTGCCTAGTCTTGTTGTGAGTGTGTTTCCCAAGTTCTCACTTTGAGCTCTCCGCATGAAGTACTTGACTGCTTCTTCATATTTTTCAGGGGTCTTTCTAATCTTCAATGCCTCGACCAGTTCCTGGAGCGTTCTGTTGCTGGTCTGCTGGAGAGAAGCGACGATAGAATTGAAAGATATCTTGAGCATTCTTTCCAAGACACTGGGCACGCGGGTATTGTTGAGTTGTTTGGAACACAAGCTGGCAATGTTCGATGCATCAGACTTCTGGTCATTGATCTCGTAGATGCGTGCCATGATCTCGTAGGTCTATATCAAGTGGATATCGTTGTCCTCCATGCGCTCGAAGACCTTCAGACTCTCATGTGCGTTCTCCAGTGCATCCTTATTCCTGCCTATATTCAAGTGCAGGAGAGATAGCTTTAGTCCCAAGGCTCCGTAGTCTTCGGTGTCTGTGACTTGGTTCTGCTTCAAAATGCTCTGGGTCTTTTCGTAGTTTTGCAGTGCCTCTTTCTTGTTCCCATTCTTGAAGTGGATGTTGCCCAGTAAATACTCCTTCTCAGCTGTGGGCAAACTGTTCGCACCTGAAACCTTGACCATGTTCACGATTGAACACTTGCTGTAGGCAACACCCTGTTCATTATCCCCGATGCTGTTGTAGTAGGAAGCGAAATAATCATAGAACTCACTATGCAGGGGATGGCACTCGGCACCCCAGAATCGAATGAGTTCACAAGACTCCTCGAAAATTCTATTAGCAGTGTCTAAGTCATTTTTGGACACTGCCCATTTGCTGGCCATGAAGGCGAGTTTCATAGAATGACGAGTGGGAGGTTCTTGGGAAATTGACTTGTACAAGTCTATATTTCTGAGTTCTCCCTGTTCTCCAGGTGGGAAGAAGTTGGCCAAATAGATGCGAACTCTATTGGCGAGACCTGTATTCTCATAAATAGGCGGAATGCCTCCGTTTTTGAGTTGTAATAAATTAATGACATTGGTCTTTCCTTCCTCTGAGGGAGAAGAGTTGAGGATATTATCGACAGCCACGATGGAGGGCAGGAATTTAGTGGTGTAGGATTTACACTTGGGGCTGAAACCTTCGAAGAAGTCCTGGCGAAGGGTGTTTGAAGCCTTGAAGAAATGTTTGTCCTTAGCAAGAGCAGGTATGTTGACACGCAGGTTGAGTTTGTCAATCAGAGCAGAGAGTAGATAGCCTGGCAGAAGGTCTTCCTTAGTGATTGGGACTCGATACTTGTTTTTGACTTCTTGGATGATCGCCCTCCACAGTCTGTCACTTCTTTCGTTGTTCGAAAACAGATCATTGAAAAATTAGTAAATGCGAGATATCAGTAGACCATCGGGGTTCCCACTTCCCTTGTTGTTCTTATCGAGGCTGAGATTGCGGATATCTTCCTGGAGCTGGGTGCGAGCCAGCGAACGAGCGACTCGACTGACCATTTCAGTAGTGATGTACTTTTTCACCAGAGGAGAACTGGCAGTCTTGCACATTTCTCCCAGCAGCCTCAGGTTGACACCATTGATGTGGGCCTGATTACTCAACTCCTTCGAATGCAGAATTACTATGTCCAGGTTATCCATGAAACCCACAAGCTACTCCGCATAACCACGCACTGTCTGTGCTGTCATTTCCAGATCTTTCATCGCAGCCTGGACCGCGGTGTTGCGAGGTGCTCCCTGAGTATTGACTATACTCTGGAGAGCGACTTCACTAAGGCTAACTGTCTCGGACCGAAGCTGACTACCTTGCTATTGCGCGTAGATATCAGTGGGGATAAAGGTATGGAGTTCGTCAATATAGACAACTTCACTCGATGAGTCTCCTGGTTTGTAGACTACTTTTTTGAGTTTAGCATTATTTTATAGGTCAAATACGCCTCTCTTGACCTTGGTCTCCTGTTCGAGTCGGTTTAGGGCTTCGTCGACGCTGCGAGGACTGACGATCTCGGGGTTGAAGACTATAGCTTTGACAACACAAACGATTCCCTTGTAGTCGACTTTACACGCCAGAGGGACTTTCAAACGCGAGTTGTTCTTTGTGGTATTAATAATGTAGTCGTAATTTCTGAATTCATTCTGCACCTGTCTCCACTCTTCAGAATCCTTGGTCATGAAGACCATTTTCACTTAAAGTCCATTAACTTCGTAAACCTCCAGTCCTTCAGACTGTTTGACGCACGGGTATTTGCGGGAGCCTGTCGACACTGCCAGATCATCTACCAGTCCTTTGGCAACACCCTACGCTGTTCTTTAGAAATCCATAAGAACCTCTATAGTAGGGGATGCCCAGAATCGTTTATTCCAATCCTCTCCTCCTGATTTCGAAGATGAGTTTGGTTGCGGTTGCGGCTGGGACTGTGGTGGCTGATTAACACCCGATCTATTGACATTATTATTGAAATCAGAGACAGGAGGAGCCGTATTGGGATTTCCGTTCACAATCTTCGAGTTGGTCATAGTGGTGTTGTTTGCTGGCTGCTATGGAGCAGGAGGAGGAGGGGGCTTAATGTTGGATGTCTCTGTTTAGGCGCGCCTGATTGTGGAGTTACGAGTCAGACCAGAATTCGGGACCGGGCCTCTGCTATCGATCGGAAGTGCTTCGTTCGGATTGTTGGTACCCAGCTGGTTCATGGAATGAGTCAGAACTTCATTGGCGAAGATGGGTGGGGTGTAGGTGTCGTCTGGCTTCGTTGGGGTGGTGGTAGTGTTGGGGTTGACGGGAGTGACTACTGACATAACACGAGGTTTTTTAGCTTCCTCCAGAGCCTTGGTCCAGTCGAAGACCATTTCTGGGTTCTTGAACGTGATAGTCCATTTTTCTTTGTTGATCTTGCGGTTTTTATCCTTCATGTCGACAACTTCGACCGAAAACTACAGCACATTCTTTTTGCCAGCTATTTTTATGTACTCCGTCGTCGACACAGACCCAAACTTCTTGGGCTGCTTCATGTTGTCACCAGGACCTATGCTGTCAACAGGCGGTGCTTCGTTGGAGTACCCGAAGGCGTTGCGGTAGGTGTCGATGATCAGGAAACGTTGGTTGGCCATGAGTCCAGACGAGCTGGCTTTTTCGGCCATGCAGTAGTAGAAGTTGCCAGCAGGGGTAGTTTTGATCTGGACGGTGTCGCGCATGTTGGTAGACCTGGCTACGAGCGACTTGGTAGGATCGAGTGCCATAATAGAGGAGGAGGTATAGTTTCAGTTAGATGTATATATTTTTTAGTGATTAATTATATATAGGGATGGGCTGTGCCAGGATTATAATATCCTGGATTGCTTGGCATCATCCTGAACCTGATAGATATTTATTGGGTGTGTAGAGTATGGTTGTGGTCGCAATCCACTGCGCACGCTTCCAATAGATACATATTATTTATTTTGCCTATCATTTAATTTCTTCGGTCAGCAGGTGGGCCAGTCGGCGGTAGAAGAGTGCATTTCCAGACACTCTCGACATGCCCACGCACAGGCTATCCGACCCAACTTTGCTCACACTCACCTCCATCTCCACATCCAGTTCTTGGTTGTCGTAGTCGTAGTTGAATGTCACACACAGCTATAACCCCAATTATCATTGATATGTCATTAGTTTGGGTTTTACCTTATTGCCCTTCACTTCTACGGTCGGTCGGAATTCGACCTCATGGTTGTCGTCTCTCAGGACGAGGGGACTGTGCAGGTAGGTCAGTACGTTGCTGAAGAAGTAATCCTCATTCTCCTTGATCAGCAGACAGCCAGTCGGCGCTCTGTCTAGTTTGGGCAGGTTGCGAGTCCTTCCTGTCTGGTTTTCGAAGTTATCCATGAACGCCATCACATCGGGGTCATCGCTCCTCGAAAAGGTCCCGTTGCCGAATATGGCGTTGTTTCTCTGAGCCTTCTTACGTGCTTTCTCTTCACATTTTTTCTTTTCCTCCTAGTCAACCTTTTGTTTGCGGAGGATGAACTAGTCTTTCATTTGCTCCATCGTCAGGAGGGGACCTTTGACCCAAGGGTGCTGAGCCACTTGTACTATAGTGTATCGTTCCTTGGGATCAAAGGCAAGCATGCCATTGATGAGGTCCTTGAATTCCTAACAGAAGAAACCTGCGGGTCTGCGCCTGGAATGATAGTTCCAAAAAGTGCTATAGTTTTTATCCTTGATGAGTCGGTAGTAAGGGTCGACAGGCACTGATCTTTCGAAAGGAGGCGTGGCTGTATACATGATGAAGAGAATCACTCCTGCCGCGAAGATGTCCACCTGCGTACCCATGTAGTTTTTGGTCTGTATTTAGGGAGCCATGTAACCCTCAGTTCCCAGTTTGGTGTGCAGAATGCCAGTACCGTCCTTGCCTTCCAACAGAGCGGAAAAGCCAAAGTCAGCTAGCTTAAGGACAAAATCAGATGTCAACAGAATGTTTTCAGGTTTGATATCTCTATGGGCTACACCTTGGGCGTGCATGTGGTTGAGGCCTGCCATCATCTGGTGGAAGTAAGTCCTGCTGACGGTAGGGCTGAATCTCCCATTTAGAGCGATAAAGTCAAAAAGCTCGCCTCCTCCGACATACTCGAGAATGATTGCGAAGCAAGTAAACCTGTGTGTATGAGCAAAGTTGAATTTTGAGGTGAGGATGGATAGTTACGTTACACCGGTCTTCTTTTTATAGGTACTGTTTTCTCGAATGTCGATGAGATTGACAAGGTTCTCGTGATGCAGCTTCGACATCATGTGGAGTTCGTGCTTGAGGGTACCCAGGTTGGCCGTTTCAGTCTTGAATCTCTTGATGGCAACTAGTTTGTGATCAGGGGCTTCGGCTAGTTTGACTCTGTAATGCGAAAAGAGAAAGAGGATGGGTTGGGATGAGGGTGGATAGAATTACTTGGCGTGGTAGCCAGAACCGAGAGACTTGATGATGCGGTACTCATCAAGGAAGGCAGTCTTGGGGTTAGGTTCCATAATGGGTGTGGTCTATTGATGGAATACTATATTTGTGGGACTCAATGTAATAATTATGATTTGATTGCTCACTATTGTGAGAGCATATATACATGTCCTGCTGATGTGTGTCTGTTTGTATTGTGGGTATTAATCAGAGCAGGATGTCCTTTCCACGTTTATACACTGTGGGTACCAGTTATTCCCACTTATAAATATTCGGTTTCGCCGAAGACTCCGATCAAGTCTGATCAAATCATGGACTTCACTACACACGTCATACACATACAATAAATTACGTTGCTCCTAACCGCCAGTTCGAGAATGTGTTGGACGCTCAAGTCATCTTTTAGGCTGAAGTCTGTCCAGAAGGACCATCCTTCTTTTTGCCTCGACCTGCCACAAGTCCTGTAAAACGTATAAGTTGGGTCGTCGTTCCAGGACCTCTACTTCAATGTCTTAATCAAAATCCAGAGACTTGATGAGGCCTTTATAATATGTATCCTCTAGCAGTCCCTCAAGTTTCATTGGTTGTAGCAGGACATCTTTTTATAGCTGCGGTGGGAGTTTGTTGGAGCATAGCATGAAGTTGATGGAGCCGATGCGTCTATAGGAGTCGATGTCAGCCCTGACTGAAGCCTCAACATGATCAAGATTCTCGCAGTTGTCAATCATGATATACGGGCCCAGTTTCTAATGCTGTCCTAAAAACCTCCAGAAGTCTTGTCTTAAATTCCATGCCTCGATACTATTGAGTTCAGGGTACAAAAGCTCAAGCAGAGACTTAGAATCAGGCTTAATCCTATTCGCATCGATATAAGCCACCAGCCGGTCTTCATTCCGCAACTTTAAAAAGCAACTGCGAAGGAATTATGTTTTTCCCGACGCAGCAGGAGAAATCATAAGAATGGGGACCCTTATTTTTTATTGGGGCTGATAGTCATGGTAGTACTCGTTGACCTTGGCGAAAGGGTGTTTGTGGAGCTTTAGCAAGGTTGAAATGTGAGGGTGTAGAATGTGCAGGCCATTCGGAGGAATGGGATTGTCTCGCGTGAAGGTGTAGGACAAATGGGAGGACGAGTCAATATGGTGGAGCTGCTTTTTAATGCCATGGACGAAGTTATTTTTGGAGGTTTGGAGGCTCTTGAATTTGTAGACGATCAGGCAAGAAGCAAGTGCTGCTGATCCTAGCAGAGTGTATCTGAGATAGTGTTCGTTCTCACGAAAGAGTCGGGCGAACTTGTCGACGTTGGAGTCGATGGTCTTGCTGATCTACTTCACAGCGTTGAGAGCCAGGTCTTGCTCGTTGAAAAGATTCCTTTTGATCCAGGACTTCTAAGGCACAGGGCTAGCTGCCATCGCTCAACAAGATAGAGGGGGGTATTAGGTGGTTGGAAATATAGGTTTGGATTTTAACTAAAAGTAAGGACTCGGAGCAATAAGGACTAAACAGCTATCTGGTTACCCGAATCCAACCATATTATCCTTAAAGACAATGAGCTGGAGTGGTATAGCTTGCCGCAACGAAAAACCTTCATGAAAATAAATCGAAACCGCAGGAGAATTACATCTATATTTTTCGAAATAAGTTTTATCGTACACTTTGTTTGTAGCTTGTCGTCCTTGATTCTGCCGCCGATCTAATCTCCCACGGACTCCCAACCCAGGCTCCCACTTAATTTATACTTTTGACTATCCCTACTGAACTCCTGCTTTTTGGTTTCCGACACCGATAAGGATTGGGTGCCACTGACTTTGTGCTCCAATATTTACTCCTACAGCAGAAACTTATTATATTAATTTTTCTTCGAACCATTCATCCCTTGTCACCCTTCATGAACTTCCTTGGTTTTCTCAACAAAAAGGATAACCCTTCCAAGAAAAACTCAGCTCCCGCTCCTCTAGCAAGGTCAGCACAAAATGGGCGCTTCAAAGAAGTACGCGTCAATACTGAAGTTGAGAATGAGTCCCGGGAGCGACCCCCCGAGAGACTCATCAGCGAGATTAAGGAACCCCGAAGCCCTCGACTAACAACCACTAACAACTACTTTTCCGACAAAGAGAAGATAAAAGTTATGAAGCGACGACTGACTGATCCTCTCGCCTGGGTGTCGCAGCAACTGACCACGGAGTTATCTGTGTTACTCCACTATGATGCACAGAAAAAGGTGAAGGTACTGAGCGAGCTGGACATAGTGACCACTCACTTCTACTTGCTGCGGAACGAGTTCTTTCGGTTCTAGAAGACATCGCATGTTGAGAGTTTGCAACACTACAAAATGCTGCTGGATGCGATTGAAAACGTGCTCTCCAAGATCAAGTGTCCCGAGGCAAGTGTCCTGAAGGATAAGGACTACATATACGTCAAGGACGAGGAGGAGTTCTGCCAATTCTTCAAGTATGCCTTCGGTAAGCCCACCCGCGAGTTTAATAACAAATACGTCCGAAGAATTGTCCAGAGCATATGGTACTACATTCTCTACGAGGAAAACAACCCCCTGCGGATCACCAATGAGTATCGTCTCTGGGCCCATGGCATCATGCTGCCTATTCATCCTAGCCGCGTACGTCTCCACCGCAGTATCTTCCAAGGTGATGCCAAGTTCATTTAAAAGGCTTGTGCCCACAGACTGACATCGCCCATATATGCCCATGTGAACGAGGCTGATGCGACAGGAGTGACTCCGCTGATGTTGGCCGTGTACCTGCGCAAAGATGAGTTGCTACCAGCACTGTTCTTGGAAAAGGCCGACCCGTTCTTGGTCCCGCTGAGCCGATTTGAGAATCCCTAAAAAGTCTATGACGAGTTGAAGATGTCGATTGGCAAACCCAGAAACAGTAGTGCTATCGCCTGGGTCGAAAAATAGCCACTCTGCACTCGGTACACCAAGAATATGATCGAACACACCCGGGACATGAACGACCTGAGACTCATGGCGCATCTCATCGGCATGGAGGAAACACGAAAGACATATTCTATAATGGACAATACGGCCCTCGTGTAGGCAGTACAAAGCATCCCCGACTGTTCGTTCCAGCTTTCCTGGAAGGTCGAGTCTAAATTTAGCATCGGCGGGTATCTGCCAACAGACATCGCCAGTTTCTACAAGCGCAAGGACTGCTTGAGGATCGACTTCAACTTAACAAATGTATTCTAGAACAGCGCTAACATATCTAAAGGACGGTACTCCTTAATATTCAAGGGGATTCCAGAACCGAGCATCGTCCTAATTGACCAAAGATCGAAGAAAATCATCCATCTGCTTCGCGATCCTGAGAAGGAAGACATCCAGAGGCAGTGCGAGGCTTTCATCAAGGAAGGCAACAAGGCCTTGGAAGAATTGGTGGAGTGTAAGATGGAGGAAAAGGTGTTGAAGACAGGACAGTCGAACTCAGAAAAAAAGATCCAGGCGGAAGCCACCTTCGAGTTCGAAAACATCAGGAAAGAAACGATATCTGTCCCGAAAAACGCTCAGGAACATGAGAAATCCATCATCGACTCCCAGATTATCGACTATGATCTGCTGTGCGACTCCGAAATGCGATACATCAAGCAGCAGCCTCTACCTAAACCCCCCAAAGTCACCAGAAAACGGGTCACCAGCTCCATATCTTTCGAGTTCACCAGCTTGCCCTGTTTTGAGCTGAACTTCTCGCACCTACGCACTCTCCTTAAAATCTCGCGTCCGTACACTCAGTCATTCAGCAGACTCGAACTCTTCTTGCTGCATCTAGAAAGGCTGTCTGAACGAGGCGCCAAGCACTTATACTCCTAATTTCCATTGAAGGGCAAATTTGACTTGTCTTTTGGGATTTCACTGTCGTTTCAATTCATCAACTTCAACTTCTCCCAGCCCAAAAATGAAGTATTCGAGTTGACTGCCAAGCTCGAAGATCAAGATTTCACGAAAGAAGATGCCCCTGAATAGATTTATATGAGAAAGAGGGGCGATATGAGCGTCGATTAGTCCTTCTCGCTGAGTGTGACCAAATTTCTGCGGGCAGGAGACCCAACAGAAGAAGAGGAGTTCAAGGAAGCCTGTAGGAGGTACTAAATATTGCTGGCAGAGACAGGGAGTTCAGAGTTCGGAAGTTCTTTGGGTAGTTTTTCGTCATCACGGCGGAACTCGTTCGTGTTGAAGAAATAGAAAAAAGAGGAGGAAGATACGGCGATACAGGATCAGCGGGAATAGATGCGCGGAGGGGAGGCAGTTAGCATGGTATTTAAAAAGAAGAAGGAAAAGGATATTTTGGGATGATGATTATCTTTTTTCAATGGAATGTCCAATTTCTTAGTCTCGCTCAAGCTTGAACTTTAAAGGGTAATCTATTTATTAAGAGCTATGATACCAAGTCATACGAAGTAAAAGTTATCATTAACATATCGGGCAGCTTCTTCCTCTCCTCACATAGATTCAATGGCCACCAGCATCCAGGCCAGCACCAACAATCCATACTTTAGATTCTATCCACCCAGTTGCAATGCAGACTCCACCACGATCTAAGGGTACAAGTAAGGCAAAACTAGCATCGCGCACGTCTTGCTCGACACTGTTCCATTGAAGCTGCCTCCTTTAAACAAGTGGATACAGAAACCCATCACCGAGGTGCCGTTCTTGTCATAGACATCTCCTGTGTAGACCGGCCGATTGTAGTGAATGGTCACAATAGTGGAGTTTACAGAGTTAACCGTTTGGCTGGGCAGATTAACACTGGTAACAGTGATGCTGAGGTCATCGAATCCATGATAGACATTGTCTCTTGCCAAAGTATCAAGAGAAAATCCAAAATAGTCGCCGCTCTCCCCTGTAGTTGGACTGAAGATCTGGAAGTCGTAGCCTACTGTATCCGAGATGAGGTCGTTCTGCCAAATGATACACGGGATTTGCGAGTAAGTTCCAATATTCACTTTATGGTAGAGGAACAGGTTGTTAGAAATCAGAGGATCAGTAATTCCACCGTAGATTGGTGTTGGAAAACCGTTGAGCTCGATGCTCGACAAGTAGATCCCTCTGTATGTAGATTCAAGGTTGTTGACTTCGTAGCCGTAGCACGATTCGTAAGATCCTTTCCAGCTGCTCACCGAAAAGATGCCCTCGCCCGTAAAGAAACATACTCTGAGCATGGAGTACTTATTTGCGCTAGCATCCCAGTCTTCACCTTCATTGCCACTGACACCGCGAATGAACTATATGCTGAAGTCGTTGGTGTTGGGGTAAGCCGACATGGTTGTGTCAGAGTTAGTTATTGAGTCGCCAAGGAGCCGGTCAGTGTTTTGGATATTGAAATAGTCGGAGACCGTGACCTTGTAGCCGGAAGCCCCGCCTCCGAATAAGCTGATCATGTCATCTCTTTTGATGATGAGGATGTCCGGATTTGAGGGGGTGAGGAACTTGACGCCAATCCACGAATACTTGCTGAAGGCGACATAGATTTTGTAGCCCTATCGAGGGACTCCTCCGATATCTGCTGTGTACATTGTGGGACCCTTGAGCTCGAAGAGTACAGGCACCGAGTCCAGGTACTGGTTGAAGACTGTGTGACAGAGGAGGCATAATAAAATGGCTACTAGTGGGAGTCGCATCTCACTATAAAATAACTAAAAATAGTGGCTGTTCACAGGATCAAAATCATCACTCCAAATATCAATCACATCCAACCACCCCTCCTTTAAGACAAGCGATGATCCAATGTGAATTATTAACCTGAAACCAGGGTTGAATAAATGGTGACACTTAATATCACAAGAATTCTTTGGCGTGAAAACTGGCCCGTATCTTCATGTCCGTCATCGTGTTGTTCAACATGTCCTGTCCATGGTTCCGCGCACTTACACTCACGTGCCTGCTCAGAATTGTTTCGTCCCGCTGCAGTTGCCTCTCTCTTAACTGGTCCTTCTTCATCTGGTTCCTGCCCATCCAACTCTTGCAAGTCTCGTTGAAGCTGGTTCTCGTGCCCCTGAATGTGGAGTTGTTTGCTCGGTCCTGCATGTCATGAGAAGATAGATGATTATGAGAGTGAAATAGTTACAATGCGTTGCAGACAATGGTCATCGACTGCAAATGCCTCATCGTCGGCGGATTCTTTGAGGTGCGACCACTTCTCGGTCCTATCTTTGAGGAACTTTTGTATGCGATCGGAGGTCTTTTGGTAGTCTTGGAGCTTGTGCTGTTGCATCTCCATGGCAGACTGGAGGTCTGAGCAATAGCCCTGTATGAAGTGGCTCTCACGCGCAGAGTAGAAGTCATTCGAGGTTTTGTAGGCCGAAGTAAGCTGAGCAAGGATAAGGGACAATGAATCAGGATTTTGTTACTCTTCGGTATCTCTTTTTCTTTGTCAGATCAAACTCAGGATTGTCCTTCTTGCTATTCTTCTTCAAGTCCAGCTCCAGCTCCTGGCGCGTGGTTTCCGAAAATTGTTGTTTTGCGCGCTCCCGGCTTTCGATTACGGAACGTGCTGGCTCGTATGAGGTTCTTAGATTCCGCATCCGCTTCCACTCGTTCTGCAGGTCTTTGTACTCTTTGTCATGGAACTAAAGCAGCTGCTTGGTATGCTTCTTGAACTCCTCCTCACGTTTCTCTTCCTGGTGCTTCTCGGCTTCCTCATGACTCTGGTACTTCCTGGTCACGTTCTCATTCACTTTGTGGAAGCCCTGTACCATCTTCTTGATGTTCTTCTCTTTCAGCTCACTGATCTTTTCGATCTTGTAGCGTATTTTGCGGTCGAGCTCCAGCCTTCGCTTGGTGTCTTCCTCTTCCAACTTCCGAAAGATGCTGTTTTGGCAACGATTGGTCTCAATCACAGACTCCACCTCGTCTCGTTTTCCTGGCAATGTTTCAAATCCGTTGTATATGCGATTAATTTTACTTTAGGCGAGGTCGCGGAGGTAGGAGATCTTGGCTGGCGCACATGGTTATACTTTTTTGTCAATATCTGAAGATGTGTGAGGGGGAACGAGGTACTTTTGGCGAAGTGGGTGGCTTTGTTGAGGATTCGTTTAGGTGATTATATGAAGAAGGGGTCTCTTCTGGGGCTGTAGGACATGGGGCGGATGGGAGTTGATACGGAATGAAGGATGAATAAAAATTAGGTTGTAGGCTATAAATTTATTTATTGTCATTGCAGTGTTCGTCCCTGCAATAAACCCAATACGATCTTTCACAAAATATTTAGACTCTCTTTTGATGCGGAGAGGGTGGGTAATAGGTCGAGAAGCAATAGCAAAAGAACCCTTTTTAACGATTGCATAAGAAATCAGAGAAGGTGGCAGTGGGACAGAAGATATCATCGTGCTGAGACTGCCCTGGATTGACAGCTCTATTGCTTAGTTCTGTTTATCAAGAGTGTTAGCTCGCCGTCTTGCTGAATACCTTGGACTTCTACCGGATAGGCTTCGGTGACCCTAACCCTGGTCTCTCGGGCAGGTATTTCTCGTACCGGTTGAAATTAGAAGTAGACTTCCCGTACCCCACCGCCATTACCTCCACGTTATCTTTTAGTGTCCTCAGGTTGACTCCGTACTCAGTTAAGTTCCTGTTCGTAGTTTTCATCATCGCGCGCAGCTCCTCTAAGGAGTCTCTATCTAGGTCCATTAAGGATCGGAGGAGATGATCGTCGTCCACACACGCTGAATAGTCGTATGGGTCTTCTTGACCTTGTGTTGCTGGCCTAGCGATGTTGACGTTGGTTAGGAAGAAGTCTGACTCATCATGTTTGATGTATCGGGGCTGTTCGTCTTACTTGAGTCTCTGAGGGTCATATTAATCGCTATTAATCAGGTAGAAGATACCATGGTTTTGGCCTTGGTAAGGAGCTGCTTTGCTTTGGAGAGAGTGGGAGGCAGATTGAGGTCGATATGCTCGAGCCCATCGTCTTCGGGAATAGTGGTGCACTTATACATTTTGACCAATATTTTTATTGGGTGAAAACTATAGTGGGTGGGATAGGTTATTAGAATTATCGGTAAAAATAGTATGCTCTTAGTAGATCCAGACCCTTACTCTTAAATGAATCACAGATGGGGATGGTTGTGGGTATTCAGAGGCCAATTCGTAAGATAATCGAGCTCATTCTCGTGACGACTGAGACGGAACATCCCATAGCTCAGAGCAAGCGAGTGCAATCTGCAACTGCTGCATCTATCGGTAGGGTTCCCCAGAAAATAGTACCCTGCTTTTTGAACAACAGTTTATGGAAATACGATCAGGTAGTTTTTGAAGATTGACCCTATTTTCTGTTTTTTTATTATCTTTATTAATATAAGATCACTTTCTCCCCCACAATCAAAAACTCACCCAGCCCATGGAAGATTCCTCATGCCCTCCTACGGTCATGTCCTCCACTCGCAGTCCTTCTACCCAGAGCCAAGCACACAATCTCCTCCTCACTGATATCCTCTACCTCCGCGATTCTGTCCGCAAGGAGGCCAGAAGAAATCAAGAACTCTATAATTAGCTTCGCAAAGACGACATACACGTCGACTTCCAGCCCCTCGAGCCATAGCACCTCTTCTCCAAAGATAACCGCAGCCTTACTCATCTTGCCACTGATAAAGACTATCTGCTGGATCTGATGGACCGTCTCATGCACGAGTCTTCCCGACTCCAGAAAATCTAGCAAAAGGCCAAGTTCATGGCACAGCAGGATGCGACTACCCGTGCTTAGGAACTTAGTGACGCGGCTGACTCGTACATATTTATGAGAAAGGCCTGGAACATGCAGAAGCCTATTGATGAAACTGTCGAAGATCGGATCGACCGGCTGTCCAAGATTATCGGCAACATCAAAGGCAACGCATTGAAGACTTTATCAAAGGAGGCGAATCGGAAGTGCAGTGCGAACCCAGTGGAGGACATATTTATGTGTCGCGACTATGAGAAGCTGAAGGAACGATACGAAAAGGTGGTGATGCGGCAGGCAGAAATAGAAGGACACCTTTAATAAACAACCAGAAAGTACTAACAAACAATTGCTGTGCAATCGGAACGCCTCAAATAGCTTTAAAATATCGTCAAAAGCAGGGATCGGGAGTTACTGGAAAAAGATAAAAGAATTCGCTAACTGACCGAATCCTTGGGCAAAAATAATATCGGGACAAATAGCCTAAACTCGACAACTTCGATTAGTCTGGAGCCTAGGATTCAGCCACCTGCCCAGGAGACAGAGGACCAATCCATTAAAAACTATCAGGGCAAAGGGTTCCGACTTCAAATACTAAAAGTAGATAGTGCATAAGTGACGAACGACCAGCAAATGCCAAAGCATAAAGAAACAACTAAGAGCTTGGAAGAAGTGACAAACTTTCTGGAACAGGTCATTACGAGAAGAGAACGTTCCATCGTAAGAGACGTACTGAGCCCGAACAAGCAGCAGATCCAGAGCATGAAGTTCACCAGAAACAGCATGGCGCCTGACTCGCTGCGAAAACTCCAGGAAAACAGGGGTTTGCCTGGAGGATTCTACACGAAAATCTAGATTTTGGAGAAGTTCGATAACTTCTACGGAGGGGGTGTGAACAAAGTAGGGAGTCAGCCATCGTGTGGTGCTTCTAAGAAGTGACGCTATTTTCGTTTGAACTTTACTGTATATATCCTAACACTCATTAAGTTTATTCGAGGTGTATGCTTTTGATATTTGACTCTCATAGCTTGATATGCACCGTGTGGATCAGCTCCCTGTTGACTTCTGAGGCCCGAGCTGCCTCAGTCGAGTGAATTGCCACCAGTCCGAAATAGTGTCCCATCATGATATTCCACTCCTCAAACTCGTCTAAAAACTATAATTTTTCGATTCGTCCTTTCTCCTTCTTGTCCAGCAGTTCGTTGTAAATCTTCAGCATCGTGTAAGCCTGCACGTCCTGGAAGCCCATATCACTGAAACGCTTCTTCTGGTCTTCAAGCATCGGGTAGGCATCGATGCCGATCAAGGGACAGCCTCGCAGCGCAAAATTCTTAAGCATCATCTCTCCGAATCTATCCTTAGGGTTGAACATTTCGTAGTCAAGGAACACGGCAAGGTCGAACATGCTGACGATGGCCTTGAGGGTGTTGTTGAATAAGTAGGGATCGATATAGCTTATGACACACTCACAGAAAAATAGCGTCGGTTGCCTAACACACGAAAAAAGTAGGAGTTTGTTATGTGAGGGAGTTGGCTACTTGAGGTCGATGTTGAGTTTGTGGAGTGTCTGTTTGAAACCCTCTGCGTTGGAGAGATCGCAAGGCGCCAGCACATAGTTGCCACTTTTGAGGGTAGCGTTCTGCTTATCGATATCCACTCCTCCTTGCTCCTTGAACAACTTCATTATCTTCTCCGACTTCTCTATTTTTTTAATCTATATCAGTCTCGATCAGTTCGACAGCAAGGCTTCAGAGATTGGTACTTTACCTTTTTGAGACAGACTTCCGCCAAGTCCAACTCCACATAGGTGTACTTCCTGTCTTTGTCTTCAGCACTGATCCTTTCGTTGAAGTAAAGGGTGTCAAGTCCCGAACCCAGAGAAATTATCTGCACAGGCGTAGTTTTGCCTAGGGGTAGATTAGATTTTGAATATCGGGAAAAATAGTACAGACGTTGAGGAATCTCTCGACGATGTGTTTGAAGAGGTAGATGCGAGCCCAGTAGCCTCTGTGCATGATGACATCGCGTTTGCCGTTTAGCTTCACGAATTCCTCTGCAAATGCGTCCTCAAAGTATCCTTTGCGTACAGCAGATCTGCGATAGCATCAAAAACAGAGTTAGGTCTAAGCCTGAGGTGGTTACATTTTGGAGGCGAGTGCCTACTCGTTGGTATCCTGCACCCGCAGTTCAGCAGTCTAGTCCTCCATTGGTCTCGTAAGTTATCTTGGTAATTCTAGAGTGTTATTTAATACAATACTTATACCTTATTTAAAAGTGCACCCAAAACTTAAATACTCCTATCAAAAATTCCCCAGCTGTACTCTTCCTACGTCCTATGCACCGTTTTTAACGAACTAACCATAAACTGCAGGCAATTCCAATCTCTCATATAACTGGTTCCGAAGGCAGCAGCCTCGCCAGGCGCACCACATTCTGTCTCGTGTTCTCTAATTGTTTTTCTAGTCTTTGCATATTCTTTCGTAGGTTCGCGTTCTCCAGTACTACACACTCGAAATCTGTGAATTCCTCCTATTCCTGACTCAGCCTGTGACGTGAACTATGCTGCTGGATGTACTTGGAAACCGTGTCTCTGAAGTCCAGACTGTCCCACTTGCCGGTGTTCATGAAGTCCAGAGACTGCACTGTGTTTGACATTTTGGCTTACTGCAGGATTTCGCTGTCTGCTGGCGAGTCGATGTTAGAATCCTAAATTGAGATCTTCTGGGGTCTGTTCTGGCTTTGCTAGGTATCTTGACTCGTGTAGTGTTCTTCGCTGATCTCATGAATTTTGGGAAGTTGGTTATCCGAAAGGGTGTGCTTGGACTGCGCATACTGGGAGTCTATCCAAGCCATGAAGGCAGACCAGGAGTCGAACTATGTGGTTTTGATGACGTAGTCCATGTCGGCCTGGCAACGCTCAAATTGACTACGGTAGGCGAGGTTTTCCTTTTCGAGAGTCTCTATTTGTTTAAAGAGCTGCTGGACGATGTTGTTAGACATTACCGGTGTGGGAGGATTGATAAAAAATCAAAAAGCCCTCTTCAAATTAATAGTTAGGCATATTATAAGAAATAAGCTCTCTCACAACCACCTTGTAACAAACGCACCGAAGCCTAAACTCCGGTCACCCCTTTAATATCTACCGGCATTGCGAAGCTATCTATCTCAATCTCCTATGTCACATATACACATCACAATTCCTCAAGATAGTTTAGTGGCTGTTTGTCCGACTCTTAATCGTCCTCAACCTCCTCAATCTACACTTTATATGTCTGCTTAGTCGTTGGTGGGCCTTGACGGACAAGGTTTTCATGGGCCTGCTTGATCTGGTTCTGCAAGTACTGCTGAATACGTTTGGCCTCGTCCTTAGCTTCAGTATTGTCAGACTCGATCAGTAGAATTGCCTCATAATCCTTCAGTGCCTCCCTATACTTCTTGAGTTTTCGAAGTGCACTCGCTCTCCGAAGGTAGGACTTCACGTACTTGTTATCGTACTCTAGGGACTTGCAACAATCCTCGTAGGCACTTACGTGATCCGAAATCTTCAGGTATGTCATCGCTCTATTAGAGTAAACGATACTTCTAAGCGAGTTGTTGTTGGGAGTGTTGTTATTCTGTTCTGCGAGTTTGTCAAGGCACTGGGTGTAGCAATCGATGGCCTTCTGATATTCACATGCTTTAAAATGCAGATTGCCTCTATCTTTCAGAGAAGTGGGATCCTTAACCACTTATCTCCCTCCTTTGACTACCATTGCTGCCTTGGGCTTTGCTCGAATGTTATTAGCGGCATTCTAATAAGGGTTGTAAGGCTTGGACTGTGCAGCTGCAGCTTTGCTCACTTCCTCCTCCTTTTCGAGCTTGTTGAGTTCTTCGTCGACATTGAACTTATCCCAAGCTTTGTAGTAGTCCCCCACAGTATTGACATCTCGTTTGAGTTCGACTTTGGCTGTTTGTTGATTATCTTTGGGTGGTTCAGGTTTGGATTCGACAGGCTTCTAGATATTATTGGCTGGTTTCTAGACTTTGCCCCTTCTTGCCTTCTCCTCGCCTTCCTTTTGTGTTTCCCACTCGTAGAGGTCATTGACGTAAGACCTGATTTCGGTTGCGTTGTGTCTGATCTGCTGCTGGACTGGGAGGCTCATTAGAAATGTCTGTGATAATCTTTAAAAATGTATTATGGGTTGTTATTCATTGTCCAGCTCCTGAATTTTCGACAACTCCAGTTTATTTTATATTGAGACGCATACCCCAAAAATGAGCGACCCTATCACTGTTTCTCTGGTCGAGAGACTACGTCGCCAACACTACGGCGAACAGCTCAAGTCCTAAATCTACGCACGCGAGAGGGAAAGACTCAACGATTCCTATCGCAAGGAACTCGAGAAAGAGCGAATGACACAGGCAGTCGCAGTACGCCTTTCCCCTGAATTTCTTCTTTTTTTTGTATTTTCCGACAACAGGTGTAACGCCAGCACAGTCTCCAGCGCAAGAAGGAGCAGACCAGCTACGAAAAATAACTACAGAATGACAACATGCGCCTGATCCACGACAAGCACAAAAAGGGATAGTCTGATCATTCAGTATCAGTAACCCCAGAACACCCTTTCGTGAAGCTGGTGGACATGGAAGACCAAAGGAAGCAGCGGCTGAGGGAGAAGTTCAAGATGCAGAATATGGCCAACTAGATCCAACTACATGTACGATACTCCCAATCATGACTCCTCCAATAATGAAACTGTACCACTGTTTATTGCAAAGACTTCAAGAGTAGATCAAGCAAGAGCAGCATGAAGTAGAAGTCAAACAGCAAAGACTCGAGCGCCAGCTGTTCGAGAAACACGCCGAAGAGGATTTCAAGAAAAGAGATGAGCACCGCAAGATGATCAAGCTTATTCATTGCAACAGGCCCCTCGTCCAGTCCACCGACCTCGATGTACCTCCCAACCATGCTTAACAACCATCTGCAGAAAATGGAAAAACAAAGCCAACAAGATTACCTCAACTACCTCAAAGACCAGGTGGAGTCCAAGAAAGTCAAGGCAGGTCTGGAAAAGGCATCGAAGTATTCAACCGAGGCGTCGGAAGAGCCGATATACTCACCTGCTAGTCTTGGAAAGCTGCAGTATTCGAGTGACAGGAAGAGACAGATGGATCTGGTAGATAAGAAACTCGGGTTTAAAGCCAAGGAAGTCACCCAGCAACTTGATAATGAACGCAGTTCTGCTTTCAGGGAGTTCGGACGCATGATGCTGCACTCAGAAAATTCTAAATCGAAGACCAGAACCTAGCAGTGCGAGACTCCTCGGCAGTAGATCCCAAAAGAGGTAGCAAAAGTACCCATGCTCCCTAATATTGGAAGATCAGTCCACACGACACATCCCTCCAGAATGGCGGAGTCGAACAGAGCTCTCTAACAATATGGACATAGTCAGTCTCCAATGACTTCTTAGAGGGTGGATAAGACAGGCTTTAGCGGTAAGAGTCCGACGACTCGAGTGGACGTGGAGGATTCACTGAAGCAGACCAAGACGATCAAGAGTTTCAAAGGGTACAACTTTATTACCGGCGAGAGTGTAATTTACCAGGCTGCCGTACCTCAACGACTGGCAGGCCCGTGAATAGTTTTTATTTTTGTTATATAATGCAATATTGTTAGCTGATCCTCCCAGCTTCCGGTGTAGTATATTTTGGAGTCCTCAGTATTAATATGATTCCACAGCAGTATTCAGCATTTTGACACAGTAGACATTTATACATCCCTCGCTCCATGGACTATCATAATATCGTATGGGATGATGAAGATGAGAATTCCAACTCCCTCGAACACAGTGTTACCCTCAATGCCAACCCCTCAGACTATCCTACTCTCGATCCGAACTCTCCTCACAAAAATAGATAATCATCACCGACCCATTCCACTGTCATTAGCAAGCTCGGTCTCTCGGTGATGATGCAGAATGTTGATACTGACGATAATTAACCTCATTTTGGCAATGCAGAGGTTACCATCCCTCAGAAGTAAACTCCCAAGTTTGCGACGAAGCCTCAAGAGCATGACAGCAAAGCATACGAGTAGGGACATTCTGATCGTTTCACCTTCGGCGGATCACAATTCGAGAGATCTGGCTGCGAGAGTATACCCAATGATAAAGTGAGCCAGCAGAAACAGGGATCATCTCGATATGAAAGAACAATAGTCTGCTCACCTCCTTCCTAGAACCCCTTTAAGAACAAAAGGAACAGCAAACCACAACTGTGCATCATCGAGGTCTAGCTGAAACTGTAGAAATACCTTTTGGAAGCCCACAGTAGCGACGGCACGATCTTCTCGAAGGAGATCAGTTCGGAGTACTTGGAGTACATGTAGCGGTACTTCCTCTATATGTTCGACATCATCATTCCCTTCCACAACCCATCCATCTGGACACAGACGCTCTGGCTTGAACTCTTCCTAAACTTCTACTTCCGCTATCTGCTTGACAAACACCCGCAACAGCTGTACCTGTTCTTCAAAAACTAGGCCTTCAAAGGAGAGGACCAGCCGGCCCCTCCAGTTTCTGAGGCTCCGACTTCATTCTACTCGCAAAAGTTTAAGGAGTATGTTTTTTCCAATCTTCAACAGGGTGTGCAGTACGTGAGCAACCAGTTAAAAACAGCTCTACGACTGGAAGACACACCTAAAATACGAAAACTAAAACTCCTCAGAAATTGGCTGCTTAAGACTCGGGAACTCTCTGACAAAATAGCACCAGTCCGCATCAAACTAGTCCAGGGATTTTCCGAGACTAATCCTATTACTGCACCTGCGCAAATGATACAGGAGCGATTGGAGCCGAAAAAGATACATGAGTGTCTAGCGATTGTGGACTGGATGCAGGGTTTTGAGGATGCCATTCAATTCGTGCGCAATCTGATGGAGAGCGAGGGCGAGAAGGTGCTGACGGACAAGTTCGGGAAGAAGCTGGAGATGTTCTAGAGAGTGTGGGAGGAAGAGTGGAAGCTGAAATCAGGGTAGGTGCAGTGGAAGGTGAGGGAAGCCTTTGGGAAAGTCTCTAGTAGCAAGAAATGAGATTGTATATTTATACTACTGAGTGTTTAAAAAATGCTAATTAATTTTTGCTACCCCTCCCTACCTGCGCATTATACCTGAGTGTTATACGAAATGCATCCAGTACAGTTTATAGGAAATGTCAAGGAATTCCTGATCAGTAGTTTTATTAGTTCTGCTGACGACTCGGTCCCTAGATCTAACTGCAATGCTCTTAATAGTTTTATTCTCAACACCCACTGGAAGATTAGACATACCTAACGATGTCCACGAAGCTGCTCTTCATTCTCCTCGCTGTCCTCGTGGTCTCTCTAAGCAACCCAATCGCACATCGCGAGGCCAAACTCCCCTTCATGGAGTACTGCCAGTTCTTCGGCTACCCTGTTGAGTCCCACATCATCAGGACAGAAGACGACTACCTCCTCAAATACTTCCGAATTCAGAAGAAAAACACCAAGATCATCTCTGGGCTCCCTGTTATCTACCTCCAGCATGGACTCCTTGACTCTTCTGATACCTGGATCGTCAATGACTAAGACAAAGCCCCTGCCTTCATCTTGGCCAACCAGGGCTTCGACGTGTGGCTTGGCAACAACCGTGGCAACAAACACTCCAGACAACATGTGCGCTACAACCCAGACAAAGACAAAGCATTCTGGGAATTCTCATTCCAACACATGGCTGACTTCGATCTGCCTGCTGCTTTTAAGTACATTGCTGCAGAGACAGGCCAGAAAGTGAACTATATCGGCCATTCCCAGGGCACTATGCAGATGCATGTGGCTCTTTCGAAGCAGAACCCTGTGATCGAGTCTTTAATCGGAAAATACTTTGCCTTCGGACCAGTGGTCTACGTCAATCACCAACAGTCCAGTCTCATGACACTGTTAGATCACTCTAAGCTCCTAGAATTCTATACTCTCAGACGTGTCTACGAGTTCATGCCTAGCTTCGGCTGGTTCACTACTGATGTGGGTGTCATTTTCTGTGCCGAGTTCCCCAAGGTATGCGGAGATGTCATGAAGTCAATCATGGACGCCGACCCGACTGTTGACAACTATGATAGATACGATGTGCTTGTTGGCCACGCTCCTTCCGGTACAAGCATCCAGAACATGGCCCATTGGAAGCAATGCCTGGACAGTGGCGAGTTCAAGGCTTACGACTTTGGTACCAGTGCCAAGAATTTCGAACACTACGGACAAATAACCCCTCCGAAATGGGATGTGAAGAATATCCGGGTGCCTCTGCGACTGTTCGGAGGGAGTTCTGACGAATTGGCTGACATCGTGGACGTGGACAACTTCTGGAGCCAGTTGAGCAAGTAGGTGAAGACGTTCTACAAGATCTACAACGCAGGACACTGCACATTCATGTGGGGCAAAGACACGAATCCGTGGATGCGGGACGTGCTGTCCTTTTTATGATATAATCAACTGATGGTATGATATGAGATATGGAGGGTGAAGATAATTCCATGATGATATTTCGGAAATGATTTAAATTTTAATAAACTAGTCTCAACGTTATTGATTAGTAGTTTGTAAGGTAGTTTGGATAAAGAAGTAGAATTCTGCTGCCTCACACTTTCCTCAGTTCCCAAACTCCAACCATGTATCAAACGACCACAAACAGTATCTTCAGAAGTGGTTGAGAAAAGAGCGAGACCGGAGGATAAACATAACAAAGGCAGAGTCTACGATCCGACATCCAGTGAAAACTGCATGGAACAATTATACCTATCTCATGTAACTCATAATATCCAGTCCCAATAGCACATTAGAAATGACTTATTAAGCATGATAATGTCCACTAAAAAATATTGGAAAGTATCCTATATTAAACACTCGAAAAACAAACATCCGGCATCAGAAGTATTATTCCAGAATCTTCATCAGATAGGTCGTGCGCACTTCTTCCGTCACTCTTATGCACTTCTACAGATAGCAACACCGGCGTCTCCTGTTCTCGTCGTCCTTCTTCTACTTCAGCAGCTCCCACTCGCTGTGCAGGATACCCAATACTTCCTTCCGTGAGCTTTTCGTGCCTTGGCTGCTATTATGCTTCGACAACTTCATCGCCACTAGTTCTGCGTGTTCCTCGATTCTCTTGTTTTACTGGCTCAGTCGTTGGATCTGTTGGTTCAGGATCTTGAGGTTATCTAGACGACTAGTCTTATTGGCGACTGTCTCCTGAGTCCTGAGCAGGATGCGCAGGAGCTTTTCCCTGTTGCGTGAGAACTCTTTGTAGTACCACATGTTTTCGACAGTCTTCATGCTATCAAACATGTAGGAGTCTTCCCCCAGCTTGCGGAAGTACTAGATAAACTAGATGTATTGCTAGATCTTCTTCTGCAGTCCTGTTTTTTGGTCGTTGCGTTTACTATCGTTAAGTTTCGTCAGGGAGTTGAGTCTCTTCTGGTTGTTAGAGTGTATGCCGTCTTCCGAATCCAACGAAGCGTTGCTTCTCTGTGGCTGTTGCTTTGGATTATATCCACTATAGCTATTCTCTGTTTGACTATCGTTCATATGAGCCAACTGTCGCTGCGAACCCGATGCCATCATCTTCTATAGTGACTACTTTTTGGAGGGGTTGGCTTCTTCCTCGCGTCTCAGACTCTGCCCCCGCCCTTGGGACTCGTACAGATCTTCCTCATTCTTGATGTCGACAACTCGCCGTAACTTGCGTTCTTTGCTTTGCCTATGCGATGGCTTATCAATACTGTTTTCAAGCCGTTTGAGCTGGCGAGAGCTGCTTTCATCATTATTATTGTAGCCCACGTACTCTCTGTTATACTATTTCGAACCTTGCCTCGAATTGGAGTTCCCGGCTTCCCTTGCTCTCCCCCCTTCCATACGTCTCTTCGAGGTCTTTAAATGGCTGAGCCTCTCAATGCTCTGGGTTGTGGCTGTGGTTGTTGTGATAGTTATCTCCTCTCTCGTGACTCCTGTTTTAAGATTGATTTTTTCCCTATGGTAGCTCAATCTCTAGTTAATGCTTTGTTTCTGGTGCTTGTTCGCAGGTGATAACTATGTGTGCCGGAGTGACGACACGGGAGATTTACGCTCGAACTGTTCCAGAATGTTGGGTTTAGGTCGGCTCCGTTGGTAATTACTGGATGGAGAAAGACGAGTATGGAAATACTCAGACTCACGACGCTGGAAGCGTTCGTTCATTTGATTGGGGCTAAAACAGCAGCGGTTTATAAGGTTTAAAATCGATACTAATCTAATTAAGGCTGATGGAATGAATGGGTCGACGAGTGAATTGGTGGGGTCAACTTTATGAGTATTCCGCATGTGAAAAGGATGAATAGACTGAATGAAAGTAGGGCTTAGGATAAGGCATGAAGGACAATGAAAGATAGGAGATGCGTGGATTAATCTGGAATGATAGCATGGGAGCAACAGTTTGTTCTGGGTTCAGTGTGGAGAACTTAGACAGCCAGCATGACTATGCCTCTCGTGGATAGCGCCGGTATTAGATTTCCACGAATCCTAGTAAAATCCTTGCCTTTGCATATTGATAGTTTTTTAATAATAACACTCTGAAATACTCTCCAAAAGCATAGCTTCCTTTGCTCCCTTCCATCATTCAAAATCTAGCCACCCCATGTTCCTCGAAACCCCCAAGAAGTCCCAGTGCTAGCTCTGCACCAAGAAACCTACGTATGCTCATCTTTCATCATTACCCCTAGTGCTACCCGCAAGCTCGCGATCTGCAAGAGATGCCATCGAACCGCCTGTTCCTAGTGCCACAAGGAAAAACTCAACGTAAAAACTCCGCTTCTAACAACCCTTCGATTGCTCTGCTTGTGAGTATTCAGACCTGGCTGAAAGTTGGTGGGAAGTACACGACATCGATGAGCACAGTTTGCGAGACGTGCAAAAACGATATCATGAGCCTGAAGAAGCTCAAATAGACTGTACTCTTCTCCTTAATTCGCAACCTCCTTAGAACAAACTCAAATTCGGAAGTGAGTCCAAAATTGGATTGAAATGGATCAAGACCCTATCCGGATGCACTCCCGAGCAAATCGCAGAAGAGTACACCGAAACCCACCGCCAGCTCAAGGCCCGAGAAAAGGAGTAGCTTTACCTGCGCCTCAATAACACCCTGGTCGAAGAGAAGTGGTACAGTCGGGTCCACCTCAGCCAGCCTTATATCGAACTCTTTTCCTTCTGTTCAGCAGATCTGCGAGAAGAAGAGCAGAACGAACGCCTGAAACACCTAATCATAGCAGTCGCAATCAAGCACCCTCCCGATTGTCTCCAGAGTATTGCCATTCTGGCACAATTCTTCTTGCTGTTCCTCAACGAACAACAGGCCTTCCACCTGCTGATGCGTCTGACACACAGCATCATACCGGAGTTCATTATGCTAAAACGCGAAAAGGAGATAGCAGAGCAGTTGCAAGAGTTAAAGCAGAGCCTAGCGAAGAACAAGTATGAGATTCCGGAGTACTACAACTTCACAGAGTTCTATTGCTAAAGCTGGAGGACTCTGGGTATAAACAAAGTCCCGCCTGAAATGGGCATCCAGCTCCTCGAACAGCTGCTAGCTGAACCATCGGTAATCGCCTCTATCGACTCTGTTATATTATGAGTAGGTTTCTGCCCCCAAATTCAACCACTATTTTGCAGAGTTCCTAAAACTAGGATACAAACTAGCCCCTGAATAGGAAATTCATGACGCTCTGCTCCTGATTACTCCTGCTGCAGCCAAGCCCTTGTTCGCGTCATCCAAGTCTCTCTCCACTTCCAATGCATCGTCACCGTCTCCAGCTGTCAAATCAAAGGTAGCCTAGGACACCAAAGGGTCAACGCCTTCTTCGAGTGCAAAGACAGGAGTCCAACAACAATAGATTATACAGACGCTTCAGACATAGAACCAAGCTTTACGGCAATAGCTGTAATCATAGCATGCCAGACAATAATAGATCATGAACGACTTCCGTAATCAGTACTTGTTGGTGATGGAGCACCTGAAGCAAGAAGAAGAGCAGGCACGGGAGACCTTTTCGAAGATGGAGCAGAAGCACAATCAGGAGAAGAACGACTACATCGAGAAGATAATCAAACTCAATGGCAAAATATAGTAACAGAACTAGTAGTTCCAAAAACTCAAGGAATTCAAGGCAGAGTCCTAGAGGTTCTATCTCCAGGAAATCTCTATCCTCGAAGATCGCATCCGAACCCTTATCCGTAACAAAAGCGAAGAAGTCTCTGAGTACGAATCCGTATCCCCTTCCAGTCTGCTGTCAGACAAGCATCAGAAAAAGAAATTACTCCTCGAACTCATTGAAGAAGTTAAGTGTGGGTTCGCCCCTCCTCTCAAGGTTGTCAGCAACGAATAAATCGACACTCTGCACCTTGACTTTGTGGCAGCAATCAACAAGCAGCTTCTGGACTACAGTAAACTCGTGAAGAACATGGAAGTCGAGGGCCAGGAAACGCGCAAGAGGAATACCACCAAAGACAAACTCCGGGATCTGGAATCGGAGCTTGGAAGGCTATTAGGTATCCTGAAGAAGAAGGAGGAGAGGTTCGTGACGACGCTGCACGAAAAAGATGTGATGATAGAGTGCTACGAGAATATCCTGTGGCACATGGAGAACAAACTGCAGCCGCCCGACAACGACATCAGCCGACGGGTGCAGGCCATTATGAAGAACAGGGTGCAGGAGGCATCGACTCCCACCAAGCAAAAAGAGGAATGTTCAATTTTCTGATGCATCTACCCTGTATATTATATTATTTGTATACTTGACCAATAACAGGAAGAGAGAATATAATAGAATAGTTGTCTGTCAGATCTACTCATTCAACATTGTGTGCTTCGGAGTTTCTAGGCTGATCTCCACTTGATTATCCCGGTAATTGCTGCTGCTATCTTCTTGCTTCTTGCCCAAGTTGTCAACGATGTAATTCTTGATGTTGTCATGGAACTCGAACGCCTTCGACTTGCAGGGATCCTCCAGTTCGATGTCCTTCATCTGCTTCTGCACTTGGATGTCTTGGTGGGACTTTTTCAGCAGGAAAAGCAGTCTGATTATTTGAGTAATATAACGAGCGATGATAACTCCCAGCGCGATTATGTCATCGGTTTCCATATTTATAAGGAAACTGTCCTCCTTAGAACAGACACTCACTACCACGAGCAGACCCACCAAGATGCAGTACAGGACCACGTCCAACACATTGGTTTTTTTGGAGAAGAAGTTGTCCTCGGATTTGTAGCGCAGAATGATGTCCAGCAACATGGTGACTGTCAGAAAGTACTCCAGTGCTTCCACGTACGGGTTCTTGAGGTGATGTGTGCTGATGAGTGCTAGGATTGCAGTTAAGAGCGCAAGGCAAGCCTGAAAGATGACGAAGGCTAGGTACTTGGGACTGGTTCGCAGCCCTACGAGATAATAGTTTTTTTCGAGCATTGAAGGGATTGACCAGAGGGTTAGATCAATTATGCATAGTCATACTTAATAAGGTAGCTATTGAAGCTGTCTTGGTAAGCATACTGAAACTATTTCTGGGAATACCCTTAAAAAATAACTACCGAAAAGATTGTAACTGTGTGCATGTGGAAAGCCATATATTGATCATTTTATGTCAAAAAGAAATAGCTCTCAGGTCTCGCAGCATCCAATCATACCTCACGGAACTCCAATCCCCACTCAGAATTCCAAAGGTCTCATCTTTGGTCGGAGTGCCCTGGTATCCGTTCAGAGCCCATAGGGACCAACTGTATCCTGTCTCACCCAGGAATCTCATCAAATATTCCCAATATGTGGATTCAGTGTTTTCTCCGAATTCCCCTAGGAAATAAGGGATGCCTGCCTCAGTTGCCACAAAGCTTTGGGTCTTTTGCAGCCGATCCCTGAAGGATTCATAAGTCAAAGTGCTCCAGTTCGTGTTTGGCCAGCTCCAGCTGTAGATATGGCCTGAATACACCAACTTATTGGCCACGTTCAGACTCACTTTGGGGCTCAGCATTTTGGTCATATCGATAGCGAAATCCAGACCCTCCACAATAATTAGTAAATCCTTATTGGAGGCCAGCACCGTATTTCCGCCAATCGTAGCCGCCCGACGCCAGTCTGTCAAAAACATTTCCATCTCCCCATGTAGGTACGTGGGTAAGTGTCCTTCTGATTTCGTTTCGCAGGTCAAATCCTACTACAAACTTGTTATGCTCATATCTCCTTGTGATCTGGGTGAGAGAAGTCAACCAGACATTTTCAGGGTATTTAGTAGTCCACCAAAGACCTTCGCCATCTGTGATAGAACAACACCAGGCCTGCTTTGCTGATATGGTTATTCAAGACTACCATAATGTTCGCTGAAGTCAAGGCTGTTACGACTTTGTCAAAGATTTCCATTCCACTCAGCCCTACCAGATCTGGGTTTTGAGTTAAAGCGAGCGCGTCGACCCGTGGGTTGACATAGAGTAGGTCGAGAGAGTACACAAGTCTTACACAATTGAATCCTAGCTGGCTGATTCTGTCAACTATGTAGGAGAGGGGCTGGCGATCGAGACCATCAACGACATATCGTCCCATGTGTGCTCCATACCAGTTAACACAGGCAAGTTTGATGGGTCTGCCAGTAGAGTCGACGATGGTGGCGTTTTGAGTAGAGAGGGGAGGGACGACCAGAGTATGCGTGAGGGCAATGATCTGGATTAATAGGAGAAGTAATAGCATTTGTGAGTAGAGATGCGAGTAATGATAACTAATACATAATTTATTGGAAGCCAACGTAGGATATTCAATTTATTTCAGATGCACAGTATGATAACAAAAAATGGAAATCCCATTCATGCCTGATGATCTACCTCCGACCCATTGAGATAGTGGATTCATAGTGAAGAATCACCCCATGCCTTTGTTAAGAACATAACGCCTGGTCCTCGCATATTGTTGAACCTTTTTCTCTCACAAACAGATTACATATCTACAAGCACTCATCTTCATACATCTCATTGTGCCGATCATTTTTTGGAAGGCTGAATATCCACTAAATTCTCTCCTTTACGCTCGCGTCTATACAATTTTCGATTTTCTTGAGTTCCGAAGCACTGAGTACTTTGTTGTCCAACACGAAATGTCGCAGTTGGCTGAAGAGTACATACTGGTCTATCGCATGTTTGGGTGCAGGGGTCAGAAACATTGGAGTCATAGCACTTGCGGCAGTTCTCGAGTGCTATGGTGAGATACTTGGTTTCTGAGCTAGTTGAGAAGGTTAAATTGGGGATTAGTGTTTTTATGAGTCATAGTTCGTGAGGATGGCTGATAAATCTAGTTGAAAGAAACTGCGAGAAATGAATAAGAGATAGGAGCCAGTATATAAATAGATGGTATTGCGATTTACGTAGAATGATTAAAAATATTAGATTTAATTTAGGTATAGCGAATGAATCGAGGCTTCAATCGTCAAGTCTCTAATCCCGAAAACTCAGCCCCGCAGCAGCCTGATGCCTAACCCTCTCTACCAACATTGGTCCCTGTGGGGGCGTGGCAGACGAGAACCCCATCAATAAGCCTGAAGACTCAACGTGCCTCGCCACCATCAAGAAATCTAAATCTCATCGCTAGAATCCGATGACATCCTCCTGCTACATTCCTTCCTTTACTTCTCTTTGCCAAATAAAATGCGACTCTTCGCACTACAATACTCTAATCTAGGACAGGTTATTCCAGGTCCATTCAAGGAACAGCCTGCCGGCAAACTTGCATCCGGTACTCCATCATTTTTTATATCGAGGCTAAGTAGATTCAGGATGAAATGTTGGACGTCGGGACATCTCAGGTCAATATTCTAACGCTCAGCCTGCCCCTCGACAGTACGATTATCCGGAAGGCTAACCCCATCAACAATTGAATTTTATCTTTGGATTCTATCGCTAATTGAGTTATTTTTAGTTTTATCCACAATAAGTAAGTAATATGGCTCTTACAAAAAGTATGTTCAGAACATGCGTATTTTGTGTTTGTCCAGCAACACTTCCAACAGTGCCACATCTCCCTTCCAGTGCCTCTCCATTCTTTCTGCCCGATCCTGCTCCACTGTCTTCTCCCCTGCATGGATCTTCACTAAGGGAGTGAACCTGCTCAGCATGTCTTCGTACTCAGTTTGTTTTTCCCTCAAACTTTGGGACAGTCTTTACTTCTCGACCTTGTTCAGCTACGTCTCCACAGCGTGTGACTTCTTCAGTTCTTCGATGATCATTTCAAAGTGTCTTACGATGCTCGCCACCTCCTCATTCTCCTCATCTTCAGCAAGGCTGTGGTCTCCGATGCTTTCTTTTTTCGACTCTCTGAGATACACTTCTTCTTTGACTGTAGGCAGGGGCTAATTGACTAAAACCGGAGAGATAGGTTCAGAAGGTTCTACGAGATGACTTTCACGCATACTGCTGCCAAGGGATCTCTGGCTGGACAACATTTTGGAAGACCTGCGCCTGATTTTTTAGTTCATTAATTTAGTGATTTCCTGGAGATGTTATTCTCGTTGCTGTTCGTTGGCTTGCTTTTGGGCTTTCAGCTCAGTCTCTAAGTCTTCATGTTTTCGCTTAAGTAGTCCGAATTCGTGTCTCAACACCTCAACCTCTTTCTCCCTCTGCTCGATGATCATGTACAGTTCGGTTTGTCTCTTCTTGAAGTCCAGGATCTCTTCTTTCAGCAGACTCTCTCTCTTTTCAGACAGACTGGCTTTGTCCCGTAACACCTCTTCGTGCTATTTCCGTAGCTGTGAGATGTTTTAATTGAATTGACGAGTACTGTCTTCGTTCTTCTTCTTTTCCGTCAATACTGACTTCGTGAGTGTCTCTATCTGTGAGTTCTTATCGCTCATCTCTTCGGTCAGCTTTCTAAGCTACTTGTCCAAGTATGAAGTGGACTCCTTAGCTGTCACCATTAGCCCCGTGGTTCTTGATCTCTCCAGCTCCCTCTTCGCAGAGAGATCCTTTATCTCCAAATTCTTTTGCATCTCCACAGCCTGTAGCTGAAGCTTCATTCCGCTAACCATCGCCTCTTTGGCTCCTATTTCTTCATCGAATCTAGCTTGCATCTCCCTGCGATGCTGGAATTCCAACTGCAGTTCCGTGCCTTTATCAGTGATCTGGACTTTGAGTCTGTCAATTTCTTCGAGTAACACCCTGATCTCCTCAGAATGCATAGCCTTCAGACTCTCGTTATCATCCAAGTGCAGGGTTGTATACTTTAACTTAAGATCTTCAATTTCAGAGAGCTGTTCTCGTCCCGACAGTGCTAACCTTGATCGTAGCTGAATGAGTTCAGCATCTTGTGCCCTGACTTGCGTCGAGAGTACGTCTCTTTCGGATCTGAGGAGAGTATTCTCCTTTCTGAGAAATGCATTCTCGTCAGCCAGCTTCGAGACATCGGTGTTTATCTGCTGTTGGACTCTCAGGCTCATATAGTCCATTTCTCCACGGAGACGATTATTTTCCTCAAGAACCACATTGACGTCCGCTTCGGCTTCTACAGTCTGATTGAGACGGCGCTGGAGGAGCAGGTTTTCCTATTCGAGCTGGATGTTCCTGCTTTCATAGCGGATGATGTCTTATTGGAGACGACTGCGTTCGATGTTTCGAATGGGGCTGTACACTCTGGGCATGTGAGACAGATGGAGTTGGGTATTTTATTGTTAATTTTTATTGGTCAAGATATCGACTGATAAAATAGAACGCGAGTCTATAGATTTTAGCGAAAAATATTATACAGTAGTTACATAGAGATCAGAACATTCAGTACACTGGCAGTCAGATATTCAGAATTTCTTGGCGGAATCGCCATTTCGTCAACAGCTCGTCCACCACTTAGAACCTAAATCCCCAATATCCAGTTAACGCTAATCTCAATTGTTTTTGTTACCTCAACACTTCCTTCTTGATCATCTACGCTGACCTCTGCAGAACATACGTGTGCCAGAAGGCCAGTACGCTCCAGAGAGGCACCAGTATCCCCACCACGATTGTTACTAATGATAGAATTCCTTGAAAATCTTCCTGCATGCGATCCACGATCAGACCTCCTAGTCCTTTCAACTCTTTGATGTATGCTCTCATGTACTTTGTGTATGTATAATGCAGCTCCACCACTCTCGTGATCAGTTAAAGGATAAGTTCCTCCTCTAGATTCCAGGCTTTTATGAATGGCAAAGAGCCTGAGTGGAATACTCGACTATCGTGGATTGCCCATCCTTATTTTAGAGCTCCTGCAATCAGCCTAGTACAGATAGAATCGTCATCATGACAATAGTTGTGATATAAAGGCTTCGAAAGAATCTACCAAGGCAGATTGTTGATGAGAGTCTTTTCGAAGTCCCGGCGGGAGAACAGTTACGAGGTTGGGTTCATGTAATAGGAAATTGGCCGGTTCAAGTAAGAGGAGTGGAGGCCAGGCTGCACGATTTGATCGATCACAATATTGAAGTATAGGGCCTGATTGACACTGTACTATTCTGCCTCGTCTAGAAAGTTGATGCCGAGATGGAAGGCTTACTGCAGTGTGTTGATTTTGGTCACGCAGAGAATAATTGGGAACACGTAGATCCCCAATCCCAAGACTGTCGTTAGGAAAAGTGTAGAGAAATGATTGCACCTTGGCTTCTTTCCTCACATTTGGTTTGACGGTATAGTGTTTTTTTCTAGATTGATCGATACATGCTTTTGCCAATTTTACCCCTTGATTGACTAATACTTCGGAGTCTGATATTTTGAAGGCAATAGATCTGCTGGCAGGCTTGGGGCTCCAGACTGGAAACACTAAAAGCACTGAAGTTTGTGGACGATGTCTGCAGCCCTCTGATTTTTGATGATTTTGAGGTTGAGTTCTCCCGGATTGAAAAGCCAAATGAGTCTGATGTAGTTACCACGGTTTTTAGAGATCGCGAAGTACTGCCAGATCAGCAGCAGGTACCCCACGATGACAAACAAAAACACAAAACCGAGCCAGAATAAATTGCCGAAGGCATCGGTAAGACAGAATGCTGTGAGCCACACTCCTTAGCTCCTCTCCCACTACTTTCAGAGACTAGTAATATTCGACCGATTTGAAGTACCCAGAAACAGTCTCTGTCTACTCCCACTGCTCCAGAAAAAGTGTTGCCTGTCTCTGCAAAGATGTTCAGGTAGAAGTTGTACTCGAAACTCATTATATCGATCAGTGAGCCTTGAAAGTTGTTTTGTCCACTCTT
>JAKZAN010000263.1:0-55989 GCA_023053545.1 Lepidurus packardi
CCCCAACCCCAACCCCAACCCCAACCCCAACCCCAACCCCCAACCCCAACCCCAACCCCAACCCCAACCCCAACCCCAACCCCAACCCCAACCCCAACCCCAACCCCAACCCCCAACCCCAACCCCAACCCCAGGCAGCAGTAACACGTTTCTATCGTCTACATCGCCTATACCAAATACAACTGTGCACTCTACTCATATGCCATATTCAATTTAATATCCTATGTACATATAAATCATCTCAGTAGAACTACGGGTACAGTGACTCTCCTTTCCGGATTATCTTCGCGAAGCTCCCTGGGAACGGCAGGCCTCGACCTTCACTCCACATTCGGAACAGCTAGATCACTTTATCTGCATCTCCTTATTTACCCTCTTCTCCTTCACCCAGGTCGAGGTCTTCGACTAGGGGCACGAACCCTGTAGAGTCGATATCCACATGGTCTCTCTCTCCAACCAGTACGTTCATCCCAAAAACCTGTCCGTTGTTTATTTGGAGCCCCGGAGATATGTTTTTCTCAGCAAAAAAACACTTTTCGGATGCCGACAACATCATGACTCCTGATGTTGTGAGGTAGTACGAAGCGAGTCTGTAGGATAGCAAAGCGTGTTCTAGTTTGTTAGGGCTCTGCGAAATCACATCGTCCAGGAAATCTTCATCTGCGAGAACTTTGGAATTTTAACGAGTATTTTCAGGCATGAGTATGATGCACTCATAGTGTTTATGGAAGTTTGCCACTTGGCTATCGATAGAGACTAGCGATTCCTTATCGAACTTAGTGAAAGGGATGTGCAGGTCACAGTCGAAGGGAGTTTGGCCGACATTGGCTATTTTCCAGGTTTTGGAGAACTTAGTGATGAGTTGATGTTTGAAGTAGGGGTTGGAGTCGCCACCAACCAGGAGCAATGCCTTGCTGCCAGAGAGTATTTTACGCTGCACGAACTTGGTAGACTTGTCTTGAGCTTTGCGGAGGAGTCTGGCGACATCGATCAGCTTCTTTTCTGGTTTTTTGCTCATCTTGGCCGTGGGATTGTGTGGAGCCTGCCGACCGTGTAGTAACAAATAACTATAAAGACTGCAGACTCTGATTCTTCAGTAATAGAGGTATGGGTAATTTATCTTTGGTATAGACTCTCTAGTCGGTTAAGCGAGTGTTGTCCTAAAATTAAATTTAAAAATAATCACAGTTGCTTGAATTAATCTATACATTCGTCTGGGAGATGCACGACACCTCGTCCATTATGGAGATGACCTCCATCAACTTCGCGCTCCTCACCGAACCCAGTAGCCATTTTGTCCCCACGCTGGCGTATAACACATCCGAGCTACGAAACCACCACAAATCCACACCCAAAAACCCTCTCGTCGTCCCCGATGCTTACCTCACCACTCACCGAGATAAAAAGAGGAGCTTCAGCGGCATTAATCATACGCTGCGTGCACCGATGTCCCAGACTCCGCCCGACACTGAGTCCTCTGCAGCCAAAGCCAACATGTTTTCGTTTAACAAAAAAGACCATGGTCGATCGGTAGTAAAGCATCGAACCGATCTCAAAAGCAATACCAGGAAAATCGATTTCGAAGATAGTTGTTGCCTGAAGAAGGGAGGAATGCGGTCAACTTCAGAAATCAAGCAGAAACTCATGCGAACCAATGTCAAGTCCCAACAGATCGACAACGAATAATCGGCCACGAAGCAAGCACACAAAAATAGTGTCGACTCGACTGTTCTTTCCACTGCTCAAAAAAACCTGAGTCTCGTGGAAGAAGGAATGCGGATCGACTTAAAAACTATGGATTTCGACTATGGCAGACTCTCTGATGCTAAACTCCACCAATCTCGAGTCCGCATACAGCTCTCCGAAGGTAAATCAGTTTCGGAGTTCAGGACAGACACTTCCTACGCAAACAATATTCCATTCCTTAACTCGCACCAAAAAGGTGAGCACCAGCAACTTATCGAGGTGACCCTCAAAGATATAGAAACTGCACGCATGCTTCATCACTCTAACAAAAAACCAGCATATCCGATCACTTCGAACAAAAAACCAATTCAAATGGATACTGCACCTTTTGAGACAAACAAGAAAAAAAGACGTTCCTGCGACAACCACTAACCCTATCAGCCATTGCTGGTCTCCGATAAAAAAATAAGAGTATAGAAGTAGGCGATGCAGCTACTAGAAAAGAAGAGACTGAACAGTCGAATTCTGACGATGTTTTCACACGGGAAGGTACAGACGAAGGTGGTCTGCTATCCCGACAACTCAGAGTACCTCAGGCTATGCGGATTGAAGTCTTGACTCCCCAAAACGATCTGATTCTTTTTCGCTCATATGCTGTCTTGAATTATCTTAGTAATAAAAAATATGTATGCGGAGGGGTTGGCGCTGAAAAGAAGAAAATCTTTTATTCTGATTCAGATGTGCATCACTTCACAAAAAAGGCAGCCAATTCATCATGTTTTCAATATCTGGGGGTTGATGGTCCACAGGATGACCGACATGTCGGTCAGGGAAGTAGTCGCCACCATGTTGCCACTCTTCGACAGCGCCATCTTGTGTATCAGATTCAGATGTGCAAATTTAATATCCTGGATTCTGAAGCTGTTCTTACTGCCGTCATCTTCACGGATCGGGAACAGCCTCAAACTGCCTACTTTATCGGCAAACAGGAAATAGTTTCGATTTATCTTCAGTATGGCTGTCACTTTATTGCCAAACTCCTTGTTGATCGACTTTGTTGTGGCAGTGAACTTGATGGAGTTCGCCACAGACATTCCTGACCACTCAGTCCAGTCGAATGTTGGATTGGCAATCAGCCTTTCGAGATTGGTGCGACTCTCTTCTTGGCCATCCGTGGTGTAGATGCATTTGTTCGTCAGGGAAAACTCCACATACATTGGCAGGAAGTTGGACTTTATTGTCTGCATCTCCTGGAATGACTTTTAGCTAATGTCGAACAACATGATTGTGCCTCGGTCGCTACTGCTCTCGACTCCCACTGCTAACATCTTTCCATTGCGACTGATACTGACTGATATTATCTTGTATAGTATCTTTCTTGCGAACCCCGGAATCGCATCTGAGGGTTTCATAAAGGCGATCAACTAGCGAGTATCGGCCACGATGTAAGCGCGTGATGCTGGAGGCAGTTAAACCACGTCGACTACGTTGATGACTTTGTTTTAAATCAATTTTTGTTGGTATATTAGTTTCAATGGACGTATTTGCCAGATATTGAGAAGACCTTTTCTTGTGATTTCATATAGCTCTTAATTCTAGATTGAAGGGACGCTTTTGTTGTTTTTCTCAGTGTTCAGGCTGAAGAATAGGGCTGCTACTTGATCGCCATCGTGGAAAGTGAGGATCTTTCGGGTGGATTAGGTAGGGGATTGGGTTACTTTATCAGATGGAAGAGGCATCTCAAAAAGAGATCCATCCTGCAGTCCACAGACAATTCTGCTTTAGTTCATGCTCAGACTCTGTAGTAGATTAGACTCCTCAGAGAATGGCAGGACTTGATTCGTATCCAATTTGTATGTGTGAATCTTCACAAGCTTCCCTAAATTCAGACTCCATAGGATGATCACATAGTCGTTACCCCCTGATATTACTTTGTTGCCCATAGAAGACAGACAGACGCATGACTTTGTGTGAGCCTCATATAGGTCATATCTTGAATCTAGTTTCGTAAAGAGGAGAGTACCAGACTCAGTGCCCAGTATGCAGCCAACCTCCAAGTAGACTATGCACAGAAAAATAGCAGAGGAGTTGTGTTTCTCCTCAAGGTCTAGGTTTTTGTAAGTGAACTGTTCTCCTTGTAGTTGCCACAGCCTCAGATGTTTGACACCACAAGTCACAAACACTTAGAATGTTTCACCAATAAATACCATGTCTTTAATGCGCCAAGGAGCATCAAAAAAGGTATAGCTCTGGCTGATTATTTCCTGGGATGCTATGTGAAATAGTGTTAAAACTCCCTCCTCGCTCGCGTCCATGCCATAAACCAGTAGTTGCTCTTTAGACTAGGATAGCTTTAGCAGATGGCAGAAGCTGATCATCGGCAGACGGATCGTATGAAGTAGGATCTGGCTGCAGATGTGCCAGACACAAATAGTTGCGCCAGTCCCAGAACTCGCAGTCACGAGCACAGATTTCTCTATGTCCGTGCACATGGCGGTAATCTGGTCAGCGTTGTTGAAAATCCCTTCATCCGAAAAAATAAACTACTGACTTTGATTTTTATCTGAAGCGAGGACGATATTTCGGCCAGAGATATAGATCAATTCGTCATGGTATAGGCAGCAAACATTGTTTTTGAAGGCATGAGAACTTCTCCCAATCAGACTGTGCATGCGCAGCCCTTTCATATGGCTAGGCTAGTCGTTGGGTTCTCGCGACTCCTCGTCCATCTCCAGAGCCATTTTTACAGCCGATACTGTTTAACGCTATTTGTATAGTTCGAGCAGCTTGCGGAAGGATGTTGAATTCGGCAAGTTCTCATAAATATCACTTTCGAATTTGATGGGCTTGAAATCAGGTTCTAGGTTGATCCTCCATTTCATTATAGCTTGGTCAGCTAGAGCAGTACTCAGAAGATATTTAGCACTCGAATGCACATCGAGCTGGTTAATAAAGGACACATGGGCGGGTTGAGTCCGTCCCAAGAACATCTCAGCAGGATCGGGGTTATTTAAAAACATCTTGGAATAGTTGAGACTTCCCAGGTTGACTGCATGGATGTCACCCAATAAAGAACCCATCCAGATGACAGGCTACTTATTTCGACCCAGATGCAAGAGCGACATCGCAGTGATGTAGGAAATGTGGCCATCCTCTCGGAACACCTCCTTCGTACGGAAATTATTCTTGGAAGTATGTTTCGGAATGTCTTCGATGAGCTTGTAGATGCAGTGGATCTCGTTGGGAATTTCGATCTTGCCCCATTGAATGTCAGAAGTTGCTTCTGTGTTGACGACTACTGCCGAGTTATCCACATCCCAAATGAGATAATCGGACTAGGATATTTCGTTAAGGCGCACCTGGTTGGAGTCGACTATCTGGTTGTAAACTAGTAGAAACGTCTTGCCGTCGAGGTTTTTGCCGAAGGTCATAAAACAACTGGCCATGCCGTAGAAGTTGCCACTCGATGTTTTGTAGCCTTTTTCACTCGGTTGGCACGTGATATCCTTCGACAATTCATAAACCTTATCAACAGAGTTCTTCGACATCCCTTTGGTTTTCTCTCGAGACTTCGTAAAAAGACTTACAAATGACTGCTGGTTGTGAGTGTTCCTCAGTTTCTAGCTGTAGCTGTTGTTGAAACTCACTGCCAGGTACCCTCCGTTATCACTGAACTCAATATTCAGCACTGCTGCTTTGCGATCAGTCAGTTTGGTCTTCTGGATCAATGTAAGGGTAGGCACTATGTACCTATTGTCGTCACTCTTACCCGAGCTGGTATTGATGATCTTTGAGTCCAGGAATATTAGGAGCCCATCGCAGAAACCCACAACCAACAAATCACCGCTTGGGCTAAATTTGACGGCACTGGGATAAGAAATATAGCCGAGAATCTTGCTAGTTAGTAATTTGTTTTGTTCATTATCCCAGATGAAGAGGTTCTGGTCCTCACCCATGGTTGCCATGATGGGGAAGATGGGGTGATGTGCATAGAATACCTTTTGGTGTTTATCGGAGTCGTTTTGACAGCAATGGTTCCGCAGATAGAGTGTGAAATTATAGTGAGGGGTCTTGAGATCTAGGGTGGCCTCTAATACCCTCCCCATTGCGAGTGCCCAGGAGCAGCACGAGTGGCTGCTCGGCAGAATCCTCCCAGACAGAAACAGTCTGAATGGATAGTTTTCTCTCCGTTGAACCTTTTTCGAAATATTTTTTCTCAGAGTTGATCTTATCTAGGTCCCGAAAGAAGTCAATCTTATGGATTTCCTGAACGAATAGCTCCTAGAAATGCCGGTTGAAAATTTTGAGGTATTGATCTTCAGAAGTTGTAATTATTAGTGAGCCGACCAGACTAATATTGTTGATGAACTTGCTGTGAGCATTCCCACACATTATTGTGTATCTTAAAGGACGTTCTGTGATCACACCTAAACCGCGACGGGTTGTCCCTACCACCAAATCTGCATGGGGTTTCCCCTTCATTCTATACACTTTGAAGGCGCAGGCACTGACAGTATCTGATCCTGTGCTACACATTTTTTACCTTACTAGTTAATGAGCACCGATGCCCCAGAAACTAACAACACCTTCAGTGCTTGTAACAAAGGTGATTGAAGAAGAACATTAGTAAGGTTTGAAGGCCAGAGAATAGATCACCTACTGGCCAAGTCTCAGGAATGAAATCCGTTCAGGACCATACAAGTTAGAGAGTTGTACGGAAAAGGTGAAAGCTTCAGAGAGATCTTCCAGGGATTTGACGTTTATCTACTCCAGTGGAGAGTATAAAGTGGTTTTGATAGGTCAAGTTTAGGATTCCTGATTGATGCCCCGTAGCGATTATCCTAACCGTCTGAAGAGTGTTGAAGTCCCACAAGTGGATGTTGGGAAACTACGCCATCTCACCAGAAGCAACCATCTATTTCTAAACTGGACATATCGCTGTAACTTTTTGGCGATGAGCTGTGTAGAACTTCTGTTGGTTACTCGAGGGATCGTATACCACGACATAACGCGAGACAAAGTAGATGATCCTCTTGTGAGGCTCCCTACCATAGAAGAGAGTGTTTCTTTTATGGAAGGTTTCGATTCCAAAAATGTATTCTAGCTCAAGACTCACAGATGGTGCCTGTTGCTGCAACGTTTTTTCGGGATCGCCTTCAGAGTTATTGATCATTCTGCTGAAAATCCTGCTGAGGTTCATATTCTTCATCCCTCGTACTAAGACATTCTGGTCATGCTTCAAGTTACTGAACGAATCATTGCTCAGACAATACTTGATTTCCCGTCTCACAATTTCATCACAGCTTTTGAGCTAGATGTCATCTAAACAGAATTTCCCTAAATTTGAGATGTCAGATAATACATTTTTTTCCTATAAGAACTTAAGCTCATAAAGGATGACTGTCTCGTCAGCTTGTCCGCAGGTTAGCATGTATCGAAGGGGGCTATCGATGGTGATCGATGAAACTTTGCATAGGTGCTCACCGAGGTAATGTATGGATCTGCTGAAGACAGAGGCTGAGTTCCGCCAATATAGTAGACCTGCCGATTCGCTCGCCATCGCTATGATTTTAGGACTGATAACTATGGGTAATGCTCGCTTGTTAGCATCGCTTCTCACGACATACTTGGCGTTTACCATTTAATGGAACATACGATACTCGCTCTCATCTATTAGGGTGCACTTGTCGGAACCGATAGCGAACAAGTAAAGTTTATTGTCTTCAGTGGAAATCAAATAAATGTGTCTCAAAAGCTAATGGAGAGATCTGGGGATAGCTGGACCTACTAAGACCTTCATACTAAGGGTGAATACTACTCTTCTATTATCTCCTTGGAAGTAATAGATATGGTTGTCGAGGCATCCTACTATCATTCCTCCTTCTTTTTATTTTACTAGCCTTAATACACTTATACCTCTATCGCACTTGTAACTCTTATCCATTTCTTCCAGATCGATCTTCAATAGGATCTTACCGGAAGAGGTACCTACGGCAAGAGTTACACCTTCCTCCGACGAATAACAATCCAAGGCCGTGACAGATTCCCCGATAGTCCAAAAATCCATTATGTGGTGGAGCCTTAGATTGAGGGTCTTCACAATACCACTCTATCCAGAAATATACACCATAGTATCTTCACAGCTTGAGTTCTATACGAATACTAGATGAGATCAGATTCTACCCTTCCATCTGCATGATATAGTGAATTCTTTCTGCCTTGAATTGCTGTTTTGATGTTGGGCTGAGCTTGATGCCGTCGCCCAGCGTAGAAAGAATTATCAGAGTAGAGCCATAGGGGATGATGTTAGCCACTTCGTAGCTGTACATCTTAACACCCAGGTTTGTCAGGTCTACCGAACGTAAGAGTTTAGCATCAAGCGACCATAACTCGATATGAGAAGAATGAGAAGCAACCAAAATTCATCTTATCGATTAGCAGGACCCTAATGAGCTAGGCTCCATATTGCTTCAATAAATTCCACCCCAAATCTGACCAGAGCACGAATGAGCCATTCTCATGCCCTGTATAGATTTGATTGATTTGGGAATCCTCATTCTAATAGCTTTGAAGGAGCTTGTTTTCTCTGTTGGTTCGCAGACTCAACACGCATGTAATTGGAGAAAAATCTAGTTGAGTGTTGGCCAAGTCGATTATTGTCTTTTGGAGTGTTTTACCCTTTCGTCTTCCCACCTTAAATTCTATCAGACGTTCCTCGTCCCTGCGAAGAAGTGCACAAATCTGTCTTATTTTTACCAAGTAAAGACTCCTGAAGAGTCAACTCCGTGATGGATTCTTAAACCAGAGTTGAGTAGATAAGTGAGCCTGTTTAGAGGCTGTACACCAGGATGGGGGACTTCATCTGCAGGCCACATGTAACGACCGAGGCACCGTCTTTACAAATTTTGACAGGTGGACTCCTCTTCTGTGCACTCCTTTTAGGACCCTCCGGTCGACAATGTTTTGGCGTTCCAAACGTGTATCTCTCGGGATCGAGGCCAGCTAAGCTGTTACCACTAGGTCATCTCGCATATCTATACTGATAACCTGATGCCTGTGCTTATTGTAGTGCCACTGTTTCTTTGTCTGTGGCAAAGCAGAACCACGATACAGCCCGTAAAGTATATCAATAGCTCGTGCTAGCCGATTCTACCTGCTACGATACTGTCTCTGATATCGAGAAATCTGATTCCATAGACCCAGTCCAGCTACACTCTAAGTTGGCAGTTGTTCAACAGCTTATCACTATTCACTTCTTCTGTAGCTTAGGGCTTATTGGCGATTTATGCTGGACTTTGAAACACATGACATAGAGACTAAAGCAGAGTTTCGGAACCATACTTGTCGGAGAGAGGGATTATTATTAGACGATTTCCTGCGACAGAAAACATCATTATTGTATAGCTTCTGCGAGCTTAGTTTTAGGAGTTTAGGCTGAGTGTCTTTGTTCAGGAGTTGGAACAGGTTCTTGACATTAGGCTCTGACATAAAGTCTGAATGGCATCGCTGATGTTAACTCTATTTTCGCCACGCTTAAAGTGCTCCTTGACAAAGGGTATATGTGTTCATCACTATTAGACTTCAGCCCTTCACCTTACTGACTGCATTCCAGCAGGAAAGCATCAGAAACTCCATATCAGTGAGGGATAGGCTGTTCAGATCGTTGAGTCAAACAGGTCGAACAGAAATCGTACTTTGTCCTGCATGCTGCAAGGGCTTTCCGAGAAGAGTATCATTCCTGCGAAGAGTTCGAGTCATCAATGAGGAGGTTGTGATCATGATCAAGGAGTTAAAAGACTCCTTTGGCGGTAGGCTGTTTGAAAATTTATGAGAACTCGGTATCGTCAATAGAGAAGGTATCGCACTTGCTTCGGAAGACAGCATGATACTCCCTGAGCTTGGATAATGTATATCTGCGAAAGAACTGTTATTCGGGTTTGACGAGTTGTGACTCCCGCAATGTTTGTATTAAGTTTCCCATAGATATTGCCTTTGTAATTACTATAAGTACAATGGCTCCTTAGCTAAAACATATTTGCGTGCTGGTAGTTCTAGATCTTCCCGAGATTTCCTTGGGCCTCAGCAAAATAATATCTAATATCATGCACAGCATAGTTAGACAGTGGCTAGAGTCCACAGGCATCTGTCGGTGCCAGCTGCTGCCTACATTCCGAGCAGAAGGGATTCTAAAGAATGAACAGCCTGTGCTGAGTCATAAATGTGAATAACTTCTTCCCATGATTATAACCCGTCCTGTATATTCCTTAGTAAAATAAAGGGTGTCGGGTTCGTGCGAATGGTGAATGAGTATTTTGGCGTACTTTGGGAACAATCAAATTTGAAAAAGAAGTCTTTATCGAATAAGATAGCAGTCAAATCAGATATTTTGAAAGCAAATCCGAGCGGTAGGATTGTGAGTATCGGGGTTTTCTGAGTTTGCCTCCATAAGCTATGCATTTGGGCATGCATTAACAATAATAACGTCTGCCTTAAAGCAGTCTAGAAAATAGCACAAGTGTCGCGAGGCAGTTATCGACGCAGGCTGGGTGGGATCGTACCAAGGGTCGGGGCGCGGCAGTTGATTAGTTTCGGGCCGAGGGAGAGGTGGGTGGGGGTTTAAAAGAGGGGTGCGGGGTATATCGGGACACTGGTAACAATAAAAAAATAATAAATCATCAACAAGCCAATGGAAAAAACTGCCGCCCTCCGAACACACCGTCAACAACCTCATCATTGCCATCGCAGTGTGTACTCTTCCCTTCCATTTAATTATTTAGCTCCATCGACGAAATCAAACGCCTCATCGCCGAGCACACCTCCGAACTCGTCAATAAGCTTGAACCCCAGACTCGCCAGCCCAGCCTTTACTTCGCTGCTCTCATCATCGACCATGATATGTCTTACACCGTTATGAAGATGCTTATCGACGCAGGCGCTAATCCGTTCTTCAAAGACCAATACTAGCAGACCATCCTCTTCTATGTATGCAGAGAAGGTAAGCCACTCAATATCTAGACTTCTTTTTAGGAAAGTAACGTTGCTTCGACCTCCTCGAACAATCTGGAGTGCCTCTGGATGATCAGGACATGTACGGCCAGACCCCTCTGTACTACGTCGCCAGAGAAAACAGACTTCCTCTCTTCCCTAAGCTTGTGGGCAAAGGTATAGTTTGTTTAACACATTTGCCACTCGATCCTCTTTTGAAAACCTATAGTCAACGTAAACCATGTGGATAAAATCACAAGTCAAACTCCACTCTTCTACTCGGCCAGAGAAGGCCACCTCGAAATGTGTAAATTGATCATTGAGCACGGCTGCAACGTCTCCCACACCGACAGTTCTAACAAAACTGCAATGTACTACGCTAAGAAATATGGCCGGACCGAGGTTTCAGACTACATAATGACTGAAATGCAGAAGCAGAAAGAGTAGAAGAAAATTGTGGCTGCCCCCCAGTTCGATACCAACTCTAAACAGGAAAGTGCTCGCGCTAAGAAGCGCAAAGAGCCCACACCCCAACCCCAGGCCAAAAACTCTTTCAAACTCGCCAAGACTGATAGTAATGGAAATACTACAGACATTACTGACCAAGAGCTAAAGGCCCTTTTCGCAAGCCATCCTGAGCTCGAAGAATTGTTTAACAACCCCGATGCTATCGATCCAGCCAAGCTGGAGGAAGCCAAAAATAGAGATAGCTGGGAGAAGACAGCCAGCAAGATACTGACATTGTGTTGGAAGACTCGAGGCGCGTACATCTTCCAGGAACCAGTGGACGTCAAGAAATACCAATTAGTAGATTACTACGACATAGTTAAGAAGCCAATGGACTTTGGGACTATCAAGAAGAAGCTGGCCCACAACGTATACCATGGCATGGATGAATTCGTGAGCGACATGCTGCTTGTGTTCCATAACTGCGTGCTCTACAATGGGATCGAGAACGAAGTGGGAAGATCAGGACTTGAGATGCAGAAAGTCTTCGAAGATGCTTGCCGAACCCATAACATTCCTCTTCCGAACAAAGAAGCCTGAAGAGTGATTGAATTTTTAGAATCAAATATAGGATGAAAATATGATAGGGAAGCATTTAGATCGTATAATGGAGAGTGTAGAGGAAGAGACGATATGCCCGAGAGATTCCATTTGTGATGGGTTAATGGGGTATGGATCTGAATATCCTTCCACCCTTCATAATTTTCATTATTTAGGTACATCCTTTATAATGGCACATCAATCGTTATTCCCTCTGAAAATTTAACGTTGAGTTTGCATGACTCGCATTCGCTTAATAGTTTGAAAAATACATCATTATCTCGAACTCTAATTCTGATGGATAGCATTAGCCCTCTTAAAACGAGGGAAGTCTTCAGCAACCCAACTAATCGCATCAAACTCGATCCCTTCATCTCGGCAGGCTTCACCAGCAAAACCCTTGACGCTGTCATCCGCAAATTCTGCGATAAAAACAACCGGCGTAGGCTCAGCATCAAAGCTTTTGAGGAGTTCGTCTACTGCATCGGTAACAATTTGAAGCTACATTCCACACTTTTATGACTGATCAGCCAATGGGAACAAAAGCCTGATAAACACGTACATGCCGTTCATCAAAGATGCCCGGCGATTCAAACAGAAGGAACCCGGATATATCGACCTTGAAGACTTCATCGATCTGTTCCTGCATGAGAGGGAAACTGATGTTGGCAAACTGTCGAACAAACAGTATTAACAACTATTCAAGGATTTCGCGGAAAATGAATCTGCGGAACTCCTAGTGACTGGGAAGTCGCTGCAGGAAAAGGCAGAAGAGGTGGGCGTGCAGCTGAGTAGCCAGGAAGCCGAAGAAATCGTGAGGTATTGTCGTCGAGAGAACAATCGGAAAGGGGGATTGGACAAGTACGACTTCGTGAACACGCTGACTGATAGCAGACTTAAGGAGAACTGCGGTTGATGGTATTGTATGAGTGTTTGTATGTTTGGAGAAAGCTGGGTTTACTAAGTACGAGCACGGGAAGATGTGAAGAGATATTTTTGATTTGACTAGCAAGATAGTCTTTTGGGATATTTCTAGCTGTTTTTAATTTAAAAGGATAAAATCAATAAAGTATCAGCAAATACAATAACGAGATTACTGATTAGATTCGTTTTGCAGGCCCCTCAGATATTCAAGTAAACTTGAGCGTCCTTTTGGCATTGTGGCAACCACCCCAATTCTCCTTGTTCCAGTATATTCTGCTCGCCTCTTTCGATGACACTCCGTGCTGGCGTTTCTGGCCATAACCCCCTAGTTTCTCCACCTGCCTATCTTTCTCGTCTAGCCGTTGTTTTAACTGCTCTATTTCTGACTCCAAAGTATGCATCGAACTATCTATCGCTCTTCCTCCACGCTAGTTCTGACTTGCCTTCTGGTTCTTCCTCCCAGATTTTGACTATTCACTCTTAAGTGGATTGTGAGATTTCTTTCTGGTGTCTAAATAGTTCAATGTTTGGGAGATGTTCATCCTTGGTTCTGGCTCTGCATCTTCGCCCAGGGATTAGTTGACGTAGCAGCTCATGCTCGTGGCTCCCATTACACTATTGCGGACGTCTTCAGTTCGCTGGCTCAAATAGTTCCATCGCTCGGAACCACGGGCATTCCGTCTGTCCATCTGCATATCGTCTCCCAACTGACTGATATTGAGGAGATTTTTGAACCGGGCCTTGAGTTTCTGCCTTTATGATGTTGAAGGCTGCGCCTTGGTGTGATTATGCGTATCACGACAGACAGTATGAGCGGTAATTTTCCGACAAGTGGTTTGTTAAGAATGGTGTCCAAATAAAGGTATGTTTTTGATAATATTTTATAGCACCTGGATCCTTTAATCTCTCTGCAGGATTTCAGACTCGTACTGCTTGATTAGCGTTTGGTTCTAAGGCAGCAAACAGGGGAGGGTTTTGTGATTACGAAAGTTACTTGTGACTAGAGTTCGTGGATCAGGATTTCTGCAGCCTTAATCGCAGCCTATTTGAGAGAGTTTTCGTACTGGAGCTTATCCAGGGCTTTATGATAGTGCTGGAGTGTGAGAGCAGGTAGAGGGCCAGCATCGGAGTGAGAAGAGTCGGGTGAGTAAGGAGTGTGGAGGCCTTCATCCGATGCCGTGGGGGGGATAAAGGAGGGGTGAGGTTTTTTGAATTCGAAGGTGTACATTGAAAAATAGGTGATTAAGATTGTGAAAATAACAAACGACTCTCAGTATGATGATTTAGAATCTTGACACGAAGTAGGGTATTCTTAGTTGACCAGAACTAACATGAAAGTAACAAACGAATCTAAATGTTTAGGTCCTGGCCAATATGGTATACTTACATCTTCCGAAAATTGTCAACTCCTTTTTATTTTAATTGGTCCACCTTATTTTGTCATGCAGACCTAGCCACAAAATACTCCCCGAACCAGTCGAGTCTATCTCCAGGAAGATGACTGGTCATCTTGCAAGAGTTCACTCAATAGACTACTCAACCAGGCAGTCTTCACTGCACTCTCTCTCGATCACAAAATCAACCTCAATACTAAGGTCAACCTTACTCTTAAAGCAGATGGCCACTCTTATCGCAACACCCGAAAGGAAATCATCCAAGAGTTCATCGCCGACCTTCAACAAAAGAAAATCATCAACTTCAAGTCTCGTACCGGACGTTTCTAGACCTTTATCCAAGAGGAGTTTGCAGCAATCGCTGAACTCATAACTTTGATGGGGGCTGACCTCGCAAGCCCAAGCATTATATTCCATGTCAACCCGGTCTCATTGCGTGGTCTTTCCATTCTGCCTCTTGCTCTGGGGTTCACACACTTCCTCCACTCCAAATACCTCAGAAAAAACTTAAAAGACTACCGACAAATGCCTCGTATCACAGTAATCAAACTCTGCAGGCGAGCCAGGCCCAGCGATGTAAGAGTGATAAACTACTGTGAATCATCATATTTCCATAATATCGCCAACTTGCAGTTCATCTAGTTAGAGACCGAGGGTACTGAGATGGATATGGAGATAGAATCGAGTGGAGGGAACAATGGCCTTGTAGATGCTGCTGTCGAGGCTGACAAGGCTGGCTCTGCTGCAGATGAGAAGAACTATTGGAAACGGCAACGATTTAATCTGTGCAAGCTAATGCTTGAATGTCCTCTGGATCACAACTTTCTGTTCTTCTTCAAGAGTTACATTATGCAGTAGATCAAGTTCTTTAACCCAGCCATGGTGATATTTTGGGATGGGCTGGCCTGTAGGAGGCAATCGAGTGTCTAACCTCGAATCTTGGGTTTGGTCCTGCGCGAGTTGAGTGAGGCTGTGAACTGCCGTGTGACTTACTATAAGGAGCTGGGCGTGGAAGACCAACTGGTCGGATCTGTGTGTTTGACAGCATCTAAGTAACTGGAGTGCGTCCAAAAATAAATGCGAATATTCGAAGAGACACCAGAGTAAAATCTTCCAGAAAACCCTGTGGCACTCGAGAACTTCTAGATCGAACACCTTGAGCGTGGGTTTCTTGTCAATAAGAAGAGTAACGACCGAGAGACTCAACGATTTCTGGCTGAAATGAAGAATACTCTGATCAAACAGACAACAATCGCCCTGCTGATCAACCAAGAACAATAGGATATCGTAACTCCTCTGACAGACTACTTCTCTAAACAACATTTCTCGCTCGCCTTCGCCAAAGCCTATAACGGGTTCATTTAGCAAAAGTAGCAGTAAATTCAGCAACAGAAGATTGTCATGCCTGCTGAGAGATACCAGACCCAGAAAATAATCCAAGAGAGCAAAAATATCTAAAAAAGGGTTGTTCTCCAGCAAAAATACCATGATGAGGGGAGACTTGTTGATCCACGACTGGCGGAGTCCCACCTTTTCATAGATCTGCGTGTGGGTCGTCTATGTCGGCTCGAGGTTGGCTACAATCCTTCTGATCAATACTACGTACATTACACACCTTCGAAGACTATTTTTGTCTTGTTCACTAAAACTCGACTGGTAGTGATGCTGGAAAAGGTAGAAAATAGTGGGATCTTCTAAGTCGACTACTTCAGGGACCTACCAGCTGGGGATTCACGCAGTGGTTGCTGCCTTGTGGCTTCAGAACGCTATCTATATCGTGCCTTCGGGAAAAGGAATCCTGTATTTACCCAGGATACACTGTGCTCGAAATACAGCGAACCGGAGTACACGAATTAGATATATAGGTTATGTCTGGCTAAAAACTAGCAAAGTGTGTACGAATACGGCATGTTTAACTACAGTGTCAAGTTGGTGCAGACAGACTTGGGACAGCGGTAAACGGTGGTTGAGAACAAGGTACCCGCCCTGGAACCCTGCAGCCATGCTTCGGCCATATACCTACCTGAATCCAAAAAAAGGATCTTTATATTTGGAGGCTACGTCCACAACCACTCCGAAGATAACATCAACAAAGCCATCACTATCATCACAGATGACGAACCATAAATCAAGATCAGCAGCAAACCCATCGGCGACCTAGCCTTAAAGTCAAAAACCAAAATTAGCCCTATGCTATATTGTATTCCCATCAGGATGCCTCTGTCTACCCGCGATCAGCCCAGCATAGGTCTCCTTAGCTCCAACAACCTCAACTTCTAACTGGCACCACGGAATACATTGCTGTTAACAGAGTTTAAGGTATTAGGGGTGACAGGATCAGCCGTGTCTCAGAATGCCATCCGAGTCGGTGACTGCATTACTATGTAGGAATTCTGCTAAGTTTCGAATAGCATGACGAAGAGTCAAGACGTTTACCAGAAAGGATAGAGAGTATTACAATATCTGGTGGAGACTTTGGAGAGAGGGACACAACAAGTGAACAGATTCGAAAGTATGATTAGTATAGGCTGGGGTCAGGACGAGTGGTAGTGCGTGCGTCTGAGACTACTGCAGGACAACAAATTGTCAATAGTGCAGTGCCGGAAATCTATGAGAGAAGGAGAATGGAGGACGAGGGAGGAAAGGTACTAGTTGCATATAGGGCAGGCGAGTAAGAAGACGAGTGTTCCTAAGCGTTGAAAGATAGTTTCAATCAAACAGGTTGTTGTAAAACTAACATGAGAAACAAGACAAGATGAGTCAGTAGCGCAAAGCTCAAACAATATTGAAGCAATGGCTGAATCCTCGTGTTATTTTTGTATCGCTATCCTTATCCTCATAAAAATAAATATTCGTTTAAGCTATTATTTTTAAAGTCATGACTGAGAGAGTAGGAGCTTTCCGCAACAAACAAGGTCCGCGCAACTTCACCAACGGCGAAATAGAGCTCAACGTAGACCAGGAGGATAAGGTCACCGAGTAGTACTCGTTTAAACGCTTCACCGACTTCGAAGCTAAGCTGCTCGAGAAGGATGTGCCTGCAGAACGGTCCCAGATCTACCTCGAAAGTAATATCCAACTAAAGAACCCTGCAACAACAACTTCCCCGACATCTGTCTGAACCTCTAGACCTTAGGACTGGCAGCTTCTCGCAAATATCTTCGGAGTATCTCGTAAAGGAAGTATAGCCCGTGAAGATATTCACTTCTGACTACTTCGAGGCTGAAATGCATACTCTCGTCAACCAGGTCATCGAGATGGTCTACAAATTCGTGTTCTTCTTCCAGGGAATACTCGGAGGGCTCTGTCTCTTGCAACTCCTCATTTTAAATCTATCAAGCGATGCCAAATTCTACGAACAGGTCTACCGAATCGACCAACTGATCAGGATCTGCAGCTTTATCAGTACTTTCGGGGCATTTCATACTGTACTCACTTCTAAAAGGATCTGTAAGTTACCTATTACCTACCTAACTTCCCTCTTTTACAATCTATCCGCAGATAACCAGGGACAGATGAAATCTAACGCTTCGTAACTCAACGATCAGAGAAAGTTCTACGTGAACAGCATAATTGCATTTTTCCGTACTCAACCACATTCTATATCGACATGGAACATGCTATAGTGTATATGGGGTGCTATGTCCTGGTTAATGTTTCGCATGAGCATGTCGTAAAGTACAATCTCAAGCAGCTGAGCGAGTCGACTTTGAATGTGGTATCAATCTTCTACACGATCCTCGCATTGCTGGGATGGGTGGTGTGTGTGGGAAACTCTAAACATCTTCTCAAAATAGACTTTAGAGACTGATCGTCTTTTTTCCTGTTAATGTGTTATCTTCTTGACCCTATATTTGTGAAGATTTACAAAGTTTGTAATAAGAAGGGAAAGTCGAGAGCTCGATCGACTACAATTTTAGGACTCAACTATCTATACTTTGCCCAATTACCAACACAAATTCTCATCAACTACTGTCGGGTTTCTACGGAATACCATACACACAATGGATCATACTCAAATCTTGAGCAGAGATTCAATTGCCTTTCTCTCCTCTAACAGCTCATTGGTGGTGTGCTGCAGTCTCTTCTGCTGATCAGCGCTGATCGTCAGTCCCTTCACAATGTTCCACTTTCCATTGGCAACATCCACGGGGTAACTGTAGAAAATACCTTCGGGAACTCCGTAAAGTCCTCCAGGGGAGTACACTCCGAAGGAGATCCAACCCTGGTGACCGAGGAACCAGCTCTTCATATGGGCTAGAGCAGCGTTGGCGGCACTAGCAGCGCTAGAAAGTCCTCTTGCCTTGATGATAGCAGCACCTCTCTGCTGGACGCTTGGCATGAAGGTATTGTTGTACCAGTCGGCATCGACCAAATCAAGAGCCTTCTTGCCGCCGACAGTGCAGTAGGTAAGGTCAGGGAACATAGTGGGGGAGTGGTTGCCCCAAACAACGAGCTTCTGGATATCGGTCAAAGGGGTGTTAGTCTTTTCAGAAATCTGCCAGAGGGCCCTATCGTGGTCGAGCCTGGTCATTGCGCAGAAGTTCTCTCTGGGAATGTCCTTGGCATGAGTGGAAAGAATGAGGGCGTTGGTGTTGGCAGGATTCCCGACGACAAGGGACTTGCAGTTGCGGGAAGCATGTTCGTTGAGGGCTCTTCCCTGGGCGATGAAGATCTTAGCATTCTCTTGGAGGAGATCTGCTCTTTCCATACCAGGTCCTCTGGGCTTGGCACCGACGAAAAGTGCAGCATCGATATCCTTAAATCCGACCTCGAGCTTGTCAGTGCAGACGATGCCCTTAAGAAGGGGGAATGCGCAGTCGCCGAGCTCCATAGCGATACCTGACAGAGCCTTCTGGGCTGCAGGAATATCGACCAAGTGGAGGACGACGGGCTGGTCCTGACCGAGCATATCTCCGTTGGCGATTCTGAAGAGAAGACTGTAGCAGATCTGGCCAGCAGCTCCGGTGACGGCAACCTTGAGGGGTTTTTTGGTGGTGGCCTAAGTATGGGGTAAATTGGAGTAAGAGGCGGGGAATTACGAAGAGGGCTCTGTGAGAGGAGATGAGGGACTTGAACATGAGTGGTGACGGAAGATATGTGGACTATTTATTTATTACGCAGGCAGCAGAACTCGGCTTAAATAAACAGTTGCCAAGCTACCCATCACGTGATGATGTAATTGAGCGTATCGGTTTCCTAGGAACAATACATTTGCGTACAGGCTTATATTCCTGGACGATTCCAACCTTTTACCAATCAACTCCATCCCATTTCCAACCTAAAATTAAAAACTATAAACTAAAACCCTCCCTATGCTTTTCCGAATACACATTGTTTCTCCATCATGTAATCCTGACAGAGGTATCCACTCAAGACCCCATAGTTCCTATTCTATTAGTTTGATGGGTCATGGTTTTTTAGGGAGCTCAGTGGGTTGGAAATTTTTATTCGATTTATCTTTGCATTCGGATTCAGTCTTGAGAGTACAGGTGAGCATAGTACGGCCCACCTGGATGGCGAGCTTCTCGCCTCCACGTAGAGGTAGGTCTTTTTGAAGCCTGATGAGAGTGCCGAATTTGGAGTTATTATCGAAAATCAGGAACCTGTCGTTCTCGTATTTGATATACGCATGTTCACGCGACACCGAGATATCGGTAATACGGATTTCGCATTCATGTCCACGACCCTATATTCGTTCAAAGAGTTGTAACCAGAGTCAACAGAACATTGTGGCTGGGGTTTTTACCAGTTTCATGACCTCGCTCGGTTTCAAGGCACTGATGATGAACATCGTCTTATTCTCACGGTTTTCGTTCTGGACGCCTTCCAACATGATGTAGGGTGTAGTTGGTCTTTTCAGAATGAATAGGTCATGGGGCACTTCGTTCTTCCGTACGATTTTCGGGTAGGGATCCTTGCAGATTTCGCACTCGAACTTCGTGAAGTTATATGTCACTGCAGGATCGTGCTGCCTTACGACCATCTTGGATTCAATCCATTTTTTCAGGCATTGGATATGGACGATCGAACAGGAACCTTTACACCTGCAAGGGGACACAAAAAAGTTGTCTTCAGATTCTTCCTCCATGAGACAAATCTTGCACTGTCCCATCAATTGATCGGTTACGTCATAGGTTTTGTTGACTTCTTATGCTCCCTTGCGTACGGACTCGACCCCCTGTGCGGTCCGTAGCTCAGAAACGATACATTCAATCCTTCCAAACTTGATAATATTGCCGATCTCTACAAAGGATGTCTCTCATTAAAAGAGTAATGCTTTTTATTACCCAGCGGATATCCTTTCTGAACCAGCTATTTGTTCTTCAGACTGCGAACGATGAGATAGGGCTGCTAAATTTTGATACCTTCAATTTCCATAGTGGTGGACTCTCCGTTATTGGCCTTGATACTGTATCTCTCTGTACGCGTGATGTTGTTATATGGTAGTTTGGTTGCTTATGGTTGGATTACCATTAGGTATGGGGTGATCTTGCTTGATGATTTCGGCTATCGGCTGAAAGAACTTCTCGATGGCTTGGTCTTATTTGAGTTACTATAGAGTTTTGGTCTTGATGTTGGAGCCTACGATGAATGTTATTGTATGAGTATTTTCCTTTGCTATTATTTGTGGGGGCAATGATAGATAAGCTAAGACAAAGATTGGACTCCTAGACCCATTCGGCTGCAACCATCTCTATACAGGATATGCAGCCACAAGGGCTTTTATGATTATTTTTTAGTCCTCCGAAGTTCCCACGTTTAGGAAGACTTTCGTTGGAGGGAGTCCAGAGCCCAAAATTGGCAATGTTAGCGTTTAATTAAAATTATTGGCACCTATGGGGTCGCGGAACACGCGGGTAGTGCTGTTCACGAAGAAACGCTTCTGATTAAGTGATTCGCTCTCGTAATCGAAGAGCCCGTGAGAGTCCTTACTCCAGGTGACTGCCTTGAGTTAGATTCTATGGATGCAAAGAACCATTCAGTGAGCATGAATGAGGGAGTGGGGTGGGTACATGAAGCTAGAGTCGGGGTGTTTGTCTTTCTTCATGGGAGATGGTTGCTATGGTATTTGAATCTGGGAGGGTGTGCTGTCTGAGAGTATTTAGTGCTAATAGTGTGTCAGATTGGAGTGTTATATGATTATGATGTCCCTTCCTATTGTGTAAAAATGAGTATGGTTGTTTGGTTATGATGGTTACCGACTTGAAAGGAAGCTGCAGTCGTTTACCGCTAATTATAAATGGAGGGGCTGTTGTTAAGGCAACTGTAGTATTTGGATATGCAATATCTACTAGCTACATGATCCCAAGTTGCTAGAACATGCGTGCCATTTTCTCAAGAATAAGCTGGCATCTGCCCCATATTTTATGCTAGAGACTGCCCAACGTCTCTCCAGAGTCCAGTGATAAAAGATATGGCGACTGGCTAATGGAATAGGGTGGGAATGCCCAATAATAGGGTCTAATAAAATATCATAAAAGACTCATAATAAACCAAAATAATCCCATAGCTTTCTGAGTTCTCTTTGTTAGAAACAATCTTTTCTCATGAAGTTCCTACTGAACTACAAATACGGGTTCTTCCAGACCAAGACAGAGAGAATCTACGTTACTAACTGCCAGACCACCGACGATATCATAGACTACATCGAAAAAAAAGTACAGAAGAAGTACTCCGAATGGATCTTGCGCTTCAAAGTTGACAAAAACTCCTACAAAGTACTTCGGGGCTGGACCCTCGAGAACTACGAACTCAAGGAAGGTGCAGAGCTGGCGCTGGAAATGATCGAGAAAGAAGTCGTCGAAGCTAACAATAAATACAAAAACAAATACCTAATGAACCTCCTGGGCAGTGAAGAGCTTCCCAAAAAAGATCTCGAGAAAATAGACGAGGCCGAGGAGGATGAGGATCAACCCAGGAAGCAGCACTTCAACATTAGGAAGTATCTTGACCACGAGTGCGAGAAACTGTTGAAGGCAGTCTCTAAAGGTAAACTGCCTCAGGTCATTCGCATACTTGAGGATCTACCTTAAGGACTCGACTAAGAATAGCTCGTCGAAGTACAAAAATCTAAGCCTCGTCTCCTCAATTAGCTAGGGGAGGGAGGCTGGGGAGCAGTCCATTACGCTGTCTTTTCCGAACAACTATAGATTCTCGTCGGACTTTTAGAAAGGGGATGCGACCCCAATAAGTGCACCAACAACGGGTGGCTCCCGATCCAGATAGCAATCAACCGCAAGAAGTCTCGGGCCATAGAAGTCCTAGTTAATACTCCGGGCATCAATTTCAATGAGACTACTCTGAGGGGAAGTGCATTGCATGTTGCAGCCAAACTAGGCGACATCGACACTGTCAAGTTACTACTGTCCCGAGACGCAGACACGAAGCTTGTAGATGAAAAAGGTCGAACAGCCGTAGAAGTTTGCGAGATTAAGGAAGTCGTGTAGCTTTTTTCACAGCACGAAGACAGTAAGAATGTAAGAGAGGAAATAGCAGTTTATGAGGTGGCGATAGTCAGAGGCACGATTCTGAAGGCAAAAGCCTTGTTCTTGCATTTGACACCGAGATATCTGGTGCTGGACCCATTCGAAGGGTCGTTGATACGATACGAGTCTGAAGAGTTCTACCCGAAGAAGCCAATGGAAGTTATCCCTCTGTCTAATATAGATTTAGATTCGATCAGGGTCTTGAGCCAAAGCGAGAAGACCTGGCAGATGAAGAAAGAACTGTGTTATTTTGAGTTCCGCAACCCCAAGAGGTTCATATTCGCGTGTAAACACCAGGAAATCGCAACCCGATGGGTCAAAGGCATCATCGAGTCCATCAAATATCAGAAATATATCGCCGACAACAATATAATCACTATTGTTAGATAGGAAGACAAACAGATCATTAGTGTGGATGATGGGCTGGGTGTATGGACCTTCAACACCTCAAAGTCGACTTCTCGCATTTCTACCTCCAACATTTCCAAAGCAAAAAATAATATGATCTAGAATTTCAAGAAGAGATCGATGGCTGACTCCGAGGACTGTTCCTCACCACGCATGCCTCTCAAGGCCTCTAAACTATCAGTGTCCTCGAAGCCTAGCGAGAAGACTTCTTTCGAAGACTCGTCGAGCCCATTCAGTAAGAAAATAAGTAACGATTAAGACTATGACTCTCATGCTGAAGTCTCTATGAGGGTGGTTGAGTAGAAATAAAACAAGAAAGATGAGTACCGACGACAGGCACTGGAACTCGAGCAAGATTTGAAGAAGATCACGAGTGACAAGACAAACTTTAGTTCTTTCGAAATCCTGCAGACGTTAGGTTCTGGGGCTTTCGGGAAGGTGTTCCTCGCTAAGCATACCCAAACAGCCAACCAGTATGCTCTGAAGGCCTTGAAAAAGAAGACCCTGATTCTCAAAAAACAGTTAAAGTACGCAATCACCGAGGCGAATGTTCTGAAAACTGCCAACCACCCTTTCATCATCAATCTACACTATGCTTTCCAGACTCCTAACTACCTTTACCTAGCACTCGATTACTGCAGCGGAAAAGATCTCTCCTTCCATCTTGCTAGAGAGGAGACTTTCGGAGAAGACTAAACACGAATTTACATCGCCTAGCTCTTACTGGCAATCGAACACTTACATTAGAAGAATATCATATACCGCGACCTCAAGCCCGAGAATGTCCTATTGGATGCTGATGGTCATATAAAGCTGGCAGACTTCGGTCTCAGCAAAGACAATGTAGAAGATAAGGCCAAGAGTTTCTGTGGGAGCCCAGCTTATCTGGCACCCGAAATGCTCAACCAGAAAGGAGTCGGGAAAGAGGTGGATATTTACGGTATTGGGACAGTGCTTTACGAGTGTTTAGTTGGAGAGCCCCCTTACTACACTGACGATATGCAGTCGCTGTACCAGAATATTCGAGAAGGCAAGCTCAAGTATCCCAAACACCTATCGGACGACGCAAAATCCCTCATCGCAGTAAAACTATAAAATTGAGCACACTTAACTTCATCTACTTAGGGACTTTTGGAACGCGATCCCAAGAAGAGACTGGGAGCCAAGTCTTACAACGAAATCAAGAACCATCCTTGGTTCTCGCCCATCAACTGGAAGGATGCTGCCACCCGTAGGCTCAGAGCCCCAGTGAGGGACTACTCCGACCAAGAGCCAGACTCCGATGAAGAGATCGAGATGTTCAAGAAGGTACCATAGTTCCCCTGTCATGTATGCATTCTGAGTGTAGCCTAACTTCACGGACAACGACTATGTGGAAGGGGCTGGAAAGATCAACCGACTGAATGGATTCAGTTTCGTGCGGGCCCCAGTATGAAGGAGGATCAAGACAGAAGAATAGGAAATAAATATTAGGAGAGGGAGAAGATAGAAATAAGCAAGAAGGTGTAGGGTATAGTGGGTGGAGAAGTGTGGGAATAGAGGAAAATGAAGTCAGGTTTCTTAGTGTCCTATTTATACTTCTACATGTGTATATATATTATTGTGCTCAGGATAGGAGGGAGGAGTGATTAAAGTCTCGACTGCCCTATTTTGATGACGACTGAGATAAAATTAAAATATTGAGGAATCGATTTCATTTTTTAATTATATTGGGATGGCCTGCTTCATTATTCCTAAATAACTCTCCATCGTGGTTAGGGGTTCTTCGCCAGCAACAATTGCGATGCTTTCTTTGCTAATCTAGTTCCAACTAGTCTCTGCTCTTCAGCAAACTCTTCCCACCACACCTCTGCGCCCATGTTTTGTCCAGCAATGTCCCTGCTCTATGAAACATATCTGTACTGCCTACGTTTTACGTGTGTCTGAGGGAGCGAGGGATATGGTGTGCGAGTGGCTATAGATAGTGCTGCGTATGGATGTTGGGGGAAGGTATGGATATTGGGGCTAGGTATGAATATTGGGGGTGGATTGGACTAGGTGTGGAGTAGGGTTGAAGTTGAGTGCGTTATTCTGGCTAAGATGGATGCCTAGATATTTGGCTGCGAATTAAAGTAGGAAGGGATTTATTAGGAAAGAACGGCTATATTCTGATTGTTGACGATCGCAATTAAAATAGCAATAAAACAATAAACGTAACTATTTCGTGGCCTACGCCGCCTCCAAAAAATATAGATTGCAAACCCTTTCTTTTCGATTCGAATAACAATCGATCCCCATCCATATCTGTATGCTCACTCATTAAAGGAAATCCAATGCAAACATCTATATTAATACAAAAAGAGCCATATCATCCCGCATGACAACTCCAACTAGGCCATGCCGCTTCCTTCACTCTAGTTTGTGCTGCTCCTGGTTCCTCCGAGCCGCACGGCTTTTAGCTTGTTTCAGCTTCAGCAAGTGAATTTTCTTGATATGTCCGTAGTACCTGTTCTTGATACGGTTCTCAGTCCTTCCCGGCAGGTAATCTTCGAACATCTTCCACTTCTTTCCGTTTTGGTTCACCAACTCGCAGATCTTGAGGTCTTCTTCGATTGTCCACTCCTCGTGTACGATATTAGGACGCAAATTGTTCAGGTATCGCTCCCGGATCTGCTTGGAAGTTCTGCCTTCCAACTACTTTGTAAAGGCTTTCCAGTTCTGTCCATACTTCTAAACACACTCTACAAGGATCTCATCCTCTCGCTTCGACCATCCTCTTCGTTTCGACTCCCTGAGAATGCGTCGGTACCTTCCGTAACATTGGTTGGCATTACGCTATGGGAAGCACTCGGCGATTGCCTTCCAGTCTTGTTCCTTCTCCATTACCTCTGTCTTCAGCTTTTAATCTTCCTCTTCGGTCCAGAGCTTGCGATTCACATTGCACATGAACTTCTGTAGATCTGCCTGAGTAAGACTGAGAAGAGGAGCCTTTGGGATTTCGGGTTCGAGATGGGTTCGAGGAATAGGGTTAGGATGTTAGTGCTTGAGCTCGGGGTTGGAAGGGGTTTCAAGGGTGGCGTTGATTTCATCTGAGTGTTTGGAGATTTCGGAGAAAGTTGGTTCTGGATGATAGCTGTAGTAAAAATCGGGAAAAGCACTGATGCTATTGAACATGACGATGGGGGGCTGGAAGCGGTAGTTCATGATGAAAGGATTGTAGTAAGAAGTGAACACGCTCATTGTAGACTGTAGGTTTTGTGTGGCTTTTGGGGGTCGTTGGTAAACTTTGGTTTTTTGGTTATTGGAGGTCTTTAATTTTTAATTTATAACCCGGAGAATCTTCCCACCCTTATAAACTGTGCGTTACAACGGAGAAAATCGTCGTCCTCCTCCAAACGCGGGGGTAGGGGTTGGCTCTGCGACAGCTACTTCTTGGAGCTATTCTAAGGTTTCCTGGCGCTACAACGTCTCACTAAAATTCCAAGAACGATTCGGATCGGAGTTTCATCGGTATAGTTTTGGAATGCCTTAAACGACAGGCTGTTTGGACAGCCAAACCATCTGAAAATACACTTCCTGTGCTAAATTCCACAAACAAAACCTTCAACGCTCCTGATACCTCCTCACAGCCCATGTTGACTCCCTCTATATTGACTTTTTCGTCTAAACAGTAGCTTTAATCCCTGATAGCATTGCAACTTTCTAGTACGAATGTCGTGCTGTTCACTAATGGTGCCGGGAAGTATGATGGTAGAGGCACAGACTTCGGGAATATGTTCGCCTTTTGGGTCTATGACACTAGCCCTGGGGGTAACTAGGAAAATTGACAATTTAAGTTTTAATGGTATTTTCAAAAAGTATTCTGGAACTCGGCTGATGCCTTGGGAAAGAGCGGGAGGAATGGGGAGGAAGGGTGATCTAGTAAGAGATATGGGATTTGTGTAAGTATGCGTCAGGAATGAGGGTACGGAGAGCCCAGAGCCTGAGGACTCGATTTGATTATGTTGGCTAAGAAATATGAGTTTGACTCGATGTGCTATTATTTTCGAGTTATTCTTAGATAGCTAATATTTTTCACCAAAGACAATAAACTTAAAAACACGCATAATGTTAGCTCAACTGTTGCTTTGGCAATATAATTAATATGTCTTGGCCCGAGGACCAGAGTCTGCAGCCGACCATCATTAGCCCTCCCCACTGGGATCTCCTCTCCTAGACCAGGATAGCCAGCCTGCGCAGACACAGGCACACGCCGATCCGATGCATTGTTTGCGGCACCGAGACAGTATACAGCCTTCAATTAATTAAAACAAACACAAAAGTTCTATTTAGTTTTTATCAAAAAGAGTGTCAGCTTAAAAATACAAATCAAACAAAGCAAAATGCAATGCTTATACTCATCAACGCCACACTATTAACAGTAAAGCGGTACTGTCACGTACTCAACTATCTGATGGCCTATTCGCCATGCTTCTTACCCATCGCAAGTGCCGCCACATTCTTCTCCACCCAGTGCAACAGCCCAGGCTCAAGCTGGAGTGCGGCCAGCAGGATGCCAGAGACTGCTTCAAACATGGGCTGCCGTCTCGCCGATTAGGTCAGACCCTGAAAACGAAGTGCAATTAGTCAAGGAATTGTATATATTTCTGGATATGGGGTTAAGCGAAGAAAGGCGTGGAATATAATAGGGGATAGACTTGTATAATGATGGGGTTTAGTGAGTTTAGAGTACGCAGTGTTTAATGAACTATCATCCTAAACTGGGATTATGTTTGCATGCCTAGCATGGGTGTTAAGATATAAAATCGCTCGAAATTTGAATCACTCTCTCATCAGTTCAAGTTATAATCTGCATAATACCAATTGTCTTCCCTCCTTTGGCTAAACATATAATCTGCATGACCGATACCTACGCCAGTGCCCTCAAACAAAAACTCGCACAGACCACCGAGATCTACTCCCAAAGTATCAGGAAAGTCCACCGAAGCCAGATGAAGTAGCGTCTCCGCGCCCGCACCCGTGAAGGCATAGAATTCGTGGAACTCATCGAGGCACAGTTCCAGAACCTCGAGTTCATCGATGAGAGCTAGATTGAGGCTGCAGAGAAATACCTGGGAGAAATGTAGTACGATTTGAAGTACTGGGAACAGCAATAACAAGAATACGAAGAGTACTCTCGTAGCTGTGCTCCGAATCCTCAGGAGAGGGCAAGACCCCAGGAGCAGAACCAACCGCAGGAGATGTCTGGGAAGATGGAGGCAGAATGAGCTGTTGGCGCTTTATAGTGGGATAGATGTTTAGCTGATCCTTTGGAGTTTAGCGAAAAGTGTGTTTTGTTAATTGTTAGGAAGGATGATGCTGGTGTGGTGTTTGTGAATTATTGGTCTCTGAGAAATATACCTACGTACGATCCTGCTATTTATTGCTGAGTCGATTGAGTGAGCGTAAAGAGTTGACGAACAACCATATAGACGACATACTAATGAAGTCATTCGAAGAACTTCTCAGCAAGAAAAAGTTCACAGACATCTTCCTCCGCAAAGAAGACCGCGAAAAGCACGAGGACACATCGCCTTTCGACGAGAACCATCTCGATATTCGTACCGAAATGCCGTCTTCCAACCTTGGTCTCGCCAAAATCGAAGCTTATCTCTCCAAAGGTGATCGTGCCGGCGAAAAGGTCCAACTCCGATGCAAGTGGTTCCTTAAGTCATCAATCGACATGAGGGAAATACCCGACGTCTCTGGCTGCTACTATCAGCCCAGCCTTCAAGATGTCGACTCAATGTACTATAATATCCCATTTCACCATGTAGTCTGATCGTGCAGGCCGAACCATTGGTCGACTGTCGCGATTATCAAGGGGTCACACTCATGCGTTAGCTGGGCGTTGTCAGACTCCATGAGAAGCTGATTTAACTAGCCAAATCCCTAAGCAATGCTGGACAATATGATACTTAGGCCAAGTTAGATGCCATATACTCCCAAAACTCTCAGTTCAGTCAGATCGAAACCCCAGCCGATATCTTAGTAATAGTGACGCCTGAGCACCTCAAACTATACAACAGGATTAAAGGAACCAAGTATAATAACCTTGCAGCCTATCCGACGGGTCAGGAATACCCCAATGTAGAGATGGTAAGGAAGACGCCTAATACCATGCTTGTTAACCTAAACGAAAATGAGACTTTAAGGATAACCCTGGAAGACTGTCTGAAAAGGGACTCTCTTGCCTTAGCACTCTCAACCTTCTCGAGGAAAGCTTCATAGTTACTGCAGAAGCCAAAATAAGAATAATCATCCGGAGAAACAGAATCAACAAACGTTCATGAAGTCGTATAGGTTTCTGAAGCAGAACCTCAGATATCACATCTTTAGGCTTCATCGAAGAAACAGAACAGTTAATAAGTGGTTGAAAGAGTAGTGGTGTAGAGAACAACCGAGCATACCCAAGGAGTAGAGGTCGCACTACAACTAAAGATAGATAATCTGAGCCAAAGTCTAAGCAAAGCAAGGGCCGAACAAGCGAAGGTGTTACAGTAGTACTAAGAAGAACGGAAGATGCGATATCAGCTCAGCATGCAAAACTAAGAACTTACAAAACGCCTAGCCTCGTTAGAGGGTATTAATAAAAGGTATGAAGAAGAGAAGCTGAAGGTATAGAAGGTGGAGCAGGAAAACTTGTTTTTCAAAAACGTAAATCCTATTTTCCAGTCAACTGATGCCGAACATGATTCTGAATCATACTTTACAGTAAATAGGGATCTACAAGAAAACTCTCAGAGATAAGGAGAGCGAGATCGAAGGTTGGCGTCAGTAACTGGCCAGTAAATAGGCTACTTTTGACGACCTAAAGCTGAGTATCGACGCCAAACTTTAGGAACCCAGACTCCGACTCAAGTAGAAAGAAAATGAAGTTGGGCGACTGAAATCCCGGATTGTCGAGTTCGAAGGCAACACCGACTCGACCACGTCGAAAATCGTATATCAACATCCATCACTCACTCCTTTATATTCCCCGCAGGAAGAACTATAAACAGAAGTTAGCCGCGTCTCCAAAAGATACGATGCTCTGGTCGCAGAAAACAATTCCTTGCGAACTCAGTATTCTCCCGGTGAATCCGCACAAGACCAGCAATCCATTCGCAAGAAAGTCATCGAAAAGGATAATGAGATCGTAGCTCTCAAGTCGCAAATATTTAGTCTTTAACATGTGCTCAGCAAGGAGAGGGCCGAGCGGAAGCAGCAAGAGGGGTATTGGGACACCATCAGGTCTGCAGTCCACGCTCTGAAAGGCAAAAACCAGGAAACAGCACTGCACAAACTAGTGAACAGCCTGACGGAGACAGTGACAGAGAAGGAATCGCAGCTACAGAGCCAACGCCTTATAAACAGAGAACTGAGCGAACAGGTAAAACAACTGAAGGTAGAGGTGAGCCGCATGAAGGATTAATGATAAGCGAATCTTTACTCTAATCTTAATTATTTGTTGTTGCGGAGTTCGACGGAATCAAAGGGTTGTTTAGTCTGTCATATAAAATATTATGTGAGTAGGCAGGCTTTATATTACTGTTCCCGAAGTAGACAGTTTTTGTTCTGCAGACACAGAATACCCGATTCCCATTATAACACGCGATGACTAGTCTCGATGAGATCAACTCCGTCGACGAGGCCAAACTCATCATCGAAATGAAGAACGATGAAATCAACTCCCTCCAGAACTCGTTTCGAATGACTGAGATCAAGACCAACAAGGCCATAGCCGAAGCCAACTACAAAACCAACATCTAAAAAAATAAGTACGAAAGTGCCAAGAAGGATGCAGACCGTTTCAAAGAAGAGAATTTTAAGCTCAAAATCGCACATGACAAGCATCAAGAGGCTGCGAAAGTCGCCGAGGCCAAATTGGATAGCATGACCAAAGAGCATCAGTAGAAGATTAAGGCATAGCGTGACACGATCAAAGGACTGAACTCCCAGATCCTCAAAAATGAAATGACCATTCAGGAAATGAAGGAAGAGATCCAGCTGAGTAAGAACGAACTGAAAAGCCTCAAAAGAATAATAAACCTGCCCAAAATATTCGAAATGACTGGGAACAGTGCAATCGAAGAAGTCCCCGCCTATACTGACCTGATGTCTCTGCTGAAAGACAAGGCAGATCAGATCGGTGAACTTAAGGAAAAACTGCAGGCAGTAACAGAAGAGGCAATAGGGCTCGTCAGCGAAAAGTAGATAAAGATGAATACCATAGAGGAGGAGTTGCAGCGGCTGGCCGAAGAGAACAACATACTGAGTCATCAGCTGGAGACCAAAAGCAGCAAGATTTTCGAGAAGGAGGAGGAACTCGAAAAACACAAACAACTTCTAGAGTAGACCAAACAAAGCACCCGTGCCACCTTCTAGGAACTGACTCATGAACTCCATACTCTGAGATCCAGTGTGAGCTACTACGAGCGCGAGTCCCTGAGTCAGAAATAGTTCCAGAGCTAGGATGAGAATCTGAAGTTCCTTCATGAGGTCACAGCCTAGTTTGAGGAGAAGGAAACAGCCTATCTGCGGCGCATAGACCAGCTGGAGGCAGAGCTATCCGAACTCAAGACTGCCCATAGAATTAGATAGACCTAATGTCTGGAAGCGTTAGAGCGATAGAAGAGAACAGTCGATTAACAGAACAACGAACTAATAAGCCTAGAACGCGCAATTAAATCCAAAGAAGAAATGCTGGAAAGCATCCGACATCAAACAGCAGCATTCGAAGGACACTTCGAGCGCATGAAGACAGAGGTCGACCGATGGAGAAGGTAAGCGGAAGAAGCAGTTAAAGGAAGGGCTGAAGTCGGGGCGAGGCTGCGTGAAGTTTAGTCAGAGGGTCGAATGAGAGAAGAGGAACTGCTGAAGCAAATCGATAATCTGCGCCAAGAGACGCACGAGTACACGTAAGAGGTGGAGGAGCAGCGAAGATACAGCCGGCTGTCTTTGGACATATGCGGAGAGCCGAGCGAGGACTGGTAGTAGCAGTGTAAGTTAGGACTGGTGAACTACAATCGTTTCCTGGCGGAAGTGTATTCTCTGCTGACTCGGAACTGACTTTCTGGACTCCCAGTCTATCTACCCAACTTTTTGCTGTTTTCTCTATCACAACTATTGTAACAATCTTTCCTATTCTAAATGTACTTCTTGTTAGCGAATCGGATTAAGGAATGCATGCTCCCATCAACGATGCCGTTGCTGACAGCTTCAGCACTAGAAATTAATTGGGTTGAGTCATTACTAAACACATGATATGAATACCCGTGGATCATCCCCATTTATTGTCTATCTCTGGAGGCTCATAAATCTATATATTTGTCTGCGCATAGCATCAGATATGAGAGGCTTTGCTGGCTGTACTGCATGTACAGCAAACGGTGCTTCCATAGGCTTAAGGGGATTCCAACCAGCAGCACTAACGGGAGCCCCAGTATCAACAGACATCGTTTTAATAGATGTTCGCTATCTTTTACGACCCGATACACGAAGCAGCAAGGTTCAATTATTAGAGAGTAGAGCAGCACAATCGAGAAAGACAGCAAGCTCATCCCCAACCAAGCCAAGGGGCACACCAGCATCCAGAGCATAAATGTAGTTTTGACGAGTACCCTAAATAAAAAAGCAAGACACAAGTCTTTTGGAATTTAGATGCTTGAACTACTTACATGTTCGAGAAGGGGGCCGTGTCTATGAAGTCAGGGGTTGGACTCTGCATACGTGGCCATCCCACTCGCCTCCACACTTAAAGCAGAAGTGGTAACCGCAAGAACACAGGATATGGTGGCATCCTCCATTCCTTTCCACGATATTTTTGCAGCGTTGACATTGTCCAAACTTGAAGGTTTAACAGAGTTCCGTGGCCTCTTTTTTGAGGTCTTCTGTCCTGAGATCCTGGATCCTGTGTCCTGCTGGGCTGTCCTGGCTAGAGACCCGGGAAAATGGGGGTTATGTAGAAATTCTGAATGTAAGATGTTCTTACAGTCTCTGAGTTTTGATTTTTTAAAAACGAGTTCTTTTACTCTTGAGGAGTTCGGGTAAGTTTGAGAAAAGAGGTGTGTTTGGGTCCAGGACTGAGCTACAACCAGACTGTGGGCAAAAGACTTCCTCGAAATTCGCTATCTTGAGGGAAACGTAGATGTTGGCACACTCTAAGCAGAATGAGTGAGAGCGTCGGCCGACAGTGTGCATTTCCTGAGGGTAGTGAGACGACTAGCAGATGGGGCAGCTGACGAGGGAGGAATAGACGAGAAGGGTGTTTTGGAGATCAGGCTGGAGCATGGGATGCATTTTGGAGATCCAAATTGAGGTACAGAGTGTAGGGCAGAGAAGGAAGACCTTGGTGTATAGTGATGGGAATAGTAGTAGCAGGAATAATTGAAAACTAAGATTAATGTTAGTTTGGGCTATTCGTGGATGAGAAGAGTGTGGGAAAATTCATGAGAAGTAAAGTAGAGTTATATAATGTGTTGATGCATAGGTGGCCTATGGGAGTTAGTGCCCAGCAGAAAACCTACTTTATTACTGGTCCATCCTTTACAAATCAGCCTATACAAATATACGCCAGCACTAACAATAGTATTTTAGAACAAATCTTGCAGAGACCCGCTTTTGCCGAACCGTAGATTTTTGTTCCTATTTTCTCTGACTTCTATTAAATCAATTCTAAGCATACATAACAATCCAAATCCCATACTCCTATAAATATATTATACTTCAACCTCCCTCAATGCTACCCGATCACTCCGTCTCCCACAACAAGCAACGCTACCCCAACCCCTCCTACAAACCACCCTCCAAATCCCCCACTATTCACCCACATGCACCTTCCGTTCAGCACTCCCTGCCTACTCCATCTACCAGACCTCAAGTACCATCCAGAAAATAAAAAACCCACCCATACATCACAAATTCTGAATTTACCTTTTGCAGAAAGTACTTAGATTACTGGATGGCATGCCGTTCAACGTGTTCATAACGTTGGTGACGTTCTGGGTGCTGCTGGCTGACGACTTGCGGCAGTGGGCGTTCCCGCCGAGTGCAGACTTAGGGTTCACAATCGTGAACCTGATGTGTATGGGGATCTTCCTGACTGAGATTGTTCTCCTATGCTTCGTGAAAGTACAGCGATATCCGAGAAATCTACTAATTATAAATCTACTTTTGTTCTTCCTTCTTTAATGATGCCTTTGAGGAGACGCCCTTCCATAACAATATTTCGAAATCGAAATACACAATATAAAGCAAATAACGATGTTTCCAATTTCTCACAATTATACTCACCCTTAAAATGCTCTCACACTCTCCTTACTCCTTTTCCAATCATTAGACAGGCTATTTCCTCGGATTCTTCTTCTGGCTCGACTCCATATCTCTCGCCACCATGATTTTCGATCTGGTCTGGATCGATAATCTACTCTCCGCTGGCGATTTTGACAAGGCTGCCAATATCGTCAAGATGGTCATGGCAGGCAGGGCTTCCCGTGTGGGCTCCCGTTCTGCTCGCCTTGTCCGGCTACTCAAACTCCTCAGAATCATGCAGATCTACAAAGACGCTTCGAATAAGCTAGTCAAGTAATAAATCGGAGATCCACCAAAAAGCTTAATGGTTCAAAATAAAGTGCAAGCGCTACAAGATAGTAGAGATAATGACTCCAATACGGGCAAGATACCCAGACTCCATGTAGATCATCAGGAAAATATGGATCGAATGGCTTCTGTGGATCGGAACGACGCAAATATTAAGCGTTAAGGCTCCCATGATTTAATCTTAGAACCCGACAATAGAAACTCCAATAAGGTCAGGTTCGAATTCTAACAATCCCCAATCCAAAATTCCAGTCTGTTTCCGGTATTGCAGAGAAACCCTCAAGACGAGGATGACGGAAACTCCAGTCTAAAAGTCACAGACAGGAAGAAAGCCACCAGACGCAATTAAAGTATTGGCGGAAGAAGTTTTACAGAGTTGATAGATTTCCCAGCTGAGACGAGATTGGGGGCCAAACTCAAAGAATAGATACAGAAAAAGGTCATCCTGATGATTATCTTGATCCTAATCACAGTTCCCCTCTTCTCCACTCGGGTCTGGATCGACACTGAATGCTTCGAAACACACTCTATGGATCTGTTCAAATACCTTTCCACCTCCTCTAAGAGCACTATAAGTTCCACCACTATCGATGCCCAGTTACGTAACTATATTGGCTTCGGGATCAATATCACTGCACCACTGATCTATTTCAAAATACCCATCAATTCGACATGCTGTGAATTTCCTCGAGATTACCCAAACTACAGCCCAACTCCTATCAACACTTTGAGGAAGAGCAGCGTGGCATCTTCTACATATAACAATTTTGTAGCCCTTTTCAACTAGACTCCTAATGACATTTTAATCGCGCAACTGAGTATCGGTCGGACTCTGTTTGTGTGTGTCGTGCTGATTGTGGCTAGTGTTCTTTTTGCGAGGGATATCTAAGAACATGCTCTGGATCCTCTGTAGAAAATGTTGTCAACCGTCAAGCGTATATGTGCTGACCCACTCAAAGCCATAGTAGCTATCGAGAACTAAGCCATCATAAAGAATGAAATCTAGGATACAAAGACAACGAAGACAGAAGTAGATGTACTACAAAATTTGATAATGAAGCTGGGTTCTCTGCTTGTATTGGGATCTGGTGAGGCTGGAGCCGAATTGATTTCCATGAATATATAAAGCAATGGCATGCTGGCGACGGATCTTCAGGGTAAAAAGGTTATGGCTATTTTCGGGTTCTGCGATATCAGGAATTTCACTGATGCTACCGAGGTGCTGCAGACCAAAGTCATGAACTTCGTTAACGACATTGCTGCTGTTGTCCACGGCACCGTCAATCGATACGCAGGCTCTGCGAACAAAAACGTAGGTGATGCTTTCCTTTTGGTCTGGAAATTCAGTGAGAAGTAAACATTAATCACAGAGAGAAACGGCGAAACAATCTTGACTCTCAGGAAGATCAACAAGGTCAAGCAGATCGCAGACCTCGCGGTGTTCTCCTTCGTAAAGGTCATATCCGAGACCTGCAAGTCCTCTGTGCTTCAAAAGTACAGGAAAAATGAAAAACTTAAAGAAAGGATCAAGAACTTCCAGGGTGTTTCTATGGGTTTTGGTCTACATGTGGGTTGTGCTTTCGAAGGTGGTATCGGTTCCTCCTTCAAAATCGATGCCAGCTACCTGGGAGCCAATGTTAATATGGCAAGCAGACTTGAAGCAGCGACCAAACAGTTCGGCACTAAAATTCTCATCACTGGCGATTTAGTGTAACTAATGAATCCCGAAAATAGAAGGGAGCTGCGAAAAGTTGATAAAGTCTAAATGAGTGGAAGTTAGCGACCATACGAACTCTACACTGTTGATCTAAGTGTGGGTCATCTACAGGCCAGCTTCATCCCTAAGGATAAGGTATAGAAACTGACTGACAGGGAAAAGAGAAGACAAAAAATGCTAACCAATCGATTCCGACTCAATCTGATGCGGAAGTTAGACAACGGCAAAATACTCACAAAAAACCTGTTCAGATCTGATCCAGACTATAGAATCATGAATTCACCATATACTTCAGAGTTCTATAACATGTGGAGCGAAGCATATCAGCTGTACGAATGTGGGGACTGGGAAGCAGCATTGCCTTTGCTGACAAAGGCTGAGGTAAATTTGAAAATAATTCTTGATAATGTGGATTTAATGTCATTTAGATTATGCTGGAGGGTGTGACTGACGGTCCTTCACGGTCTCTTATCAACGTAATCAAGAGTATGTAAGGAATGCCAGAGAAAGGCTACAGGCAGTTCGTGGAGAAGTGAAGTCTTGGTGCAGAAGGAAGAAAGACAGTTCAAAGAGAGACCTAGGATTTTTATGGGCTCGAATCTAAGGCCATAATTAAACAAGCCTCGCTACCTAAGTTGGTAGAGAGGAGGAGTCCTGACTTCAAAACTTGTATTAATTATTAAATCAATTAAAAATTTAAAAATAGTTTGCTGTGCTGGTTGGCGTGTTGAAGAAAACAATACCCAACAACAACATAAAAAAAGCAATAACCGTCCGCTTCGCTACCCTCTAGTCTCTTCCAATGGCTTTAGGTTAGTAAGTGGCCCATAGTACCATGGCAAACGCCTAGCGTGTGGGAAGTTCCTCATTCGACTTTCCCATCAAGAGCGATTGCCACATCAAATCTATTCTATACAGTTAATGGGTATGACAGGAAGGTAGGAGTCCTCATGCAGTTTGTGGGGCGAGCATATCGATTCTAGGGCGTATTCGCTGATTGTCGATATGGAAACAACCATGATACTAGAGAGGAGCTGTCAGTCTCAGCTTTCGATATAGTTATGATATAATAGTTTAGACTGAATGAAGAAGGACTAAACAATAAAGTACACCGAGGATATCTTGTAGCAGGTCGATCCTCAATACCTGAACCCAACGAACATACAAGGAGAGTAGTTTTATGTCGTCGAAAAGATACTCAAGAAGAGAGTTGTAGGTGGCCACTCCTACTACCTCGTCAAATGGGTCGGATGGCCCATCTAGACTAGTACTTGGGAGCCCCGTGAGAATCTCATACATGTAGCAGCAACCCTACTCCGGCAGTATCACATTGCCGAGAAGAAGCACAAAGTCGACAGCCGACTGTCCCAGAAGCGAAGAATGAAGGATAACATAACCTTAAACAGCCTGATTCCCACTCCTTAGAGATAGAAAGTGGTGGCAGGCACGAATCCCTTCATCGAGTCGAATCGTCTTGGCCATTTCCTGTACGGGGATGAGCCATTACGGATCGTGAGGGTGTAGAAAAGCTTTAAAGGCGAAGAACCCACTGACTAAACAAAGCAGATCCTATTCTAGATCGAGTGGCAGGCAAGAAAAGATACCCCCATACAGCCATACAATACTTTGGTGAGCTACGACGATATGTTCCAATATTGTCCGAAGCTGACAGTGGATTTCCTGCTACAGCACACTCTGCTGGTGCCTAAGTAAGAAAGTATGCCAAGTTCTAATGGAGAGGGTCATTTATAGGGTCAGGAAAAAGGCGGGTAAAACAGCAAGAAATCTAGGAAATCAAAAACAGTAAACCCGGAATCGAAGACGGGATAAGGGGAGACGAAGTGAGAAAGATGCATGGAAGGAGATAGGAATGTGGCGTGTGAATTAGTCTAGCCAGAAGATATAATTAGCGTGAAAACCCTGATATAATTCTGTAGATAACCAGATCAGGTATAGTTTTTATAGTTCTAATATTTTTCATATCGAGGATTGGTCTCAAACATAAGATATCGCATCCACCTGTTTTTTGGAAATGATCCCTTAACTAACTTATTATTTGTTTATCAGTCGCCAGACTCAATTCAGAATTTTTTGTCATTATGAAGAACACGCAATAGCAACAAATACTCCACCCCCTAGAAGATGGCTCTGCCAAGCAAAATACCCAACCTCTACACACTCATGAAGATGATGACTCTGCCTCCGATCACGTAGAATCCGACCACGATGACAAGAGCCTCGCTAAAAGTGGCACCAAGAGAAAAACACAAGCATAGAAACCCCTCATCTGCAACATCTCAGGTAACTCCAAATAAGCAAAAGCCACTGCCTTCATAACAACCCAACTCAGACACCAAGTACCGCATCGTCAAGCACGTGATCAAGAAGATAATGAAGTTCAAACTACAGAAAACGTTGGATTCTACCAACTGGGATGTAATGTGGACAGACAATGCCGTGCAGCCGGAGCAGCTGAGCAGGATGCAGCAACACCAGAAGATCAACCACTTCCCAGGCATGTACAGTTTATCGAGGAAAAATTATCTAGGGCGCAATCTAATGAAAATGCGCAAGAAATTCCCCGATGAGTATAAATTCTTCCCATTGACGTGGATGCTTCCATCGGACATCGGTGAGTTGAGGAATTACTGTGAGAAGGACAAGAAGTTCAAGACGTTTATCGTCAAGCCTTAAGCGAGCTGCCAGGGAAGGGGTATTTTCCTAGTCAAGTCTATTGAAGGTAATCCTCTTAAATAGCACATAGGCTAATCGATTTTCAAACTGACTTTGCCATGTTCGCAGATATCCCCTCGGGTGAACACTTCGTTGTCCAAAAATACCTGTCAAAACCCTTCCTGATCGATGGTCTCAAGTTCGACTTTAGAATCTACGTTCTGCTGACCGGATGTTCGCCTCTGAGGATCTACATCTACGATGAAGGGCTAGCTCGGTTTGCAACCGAAAGTATGCATCCACTCCATCACTAGTATGTTATTTTTGTTTCAGAATACGTGGGCCCCAACAAAAACAACATGGACCAACCTTGCATGCACCTCACCAACTACGCAATCAACAAGAACAGCCAGAATTTTATCTACAATGAATCTGAGACAGAGATGGATACAGGACACAAACGCTCACTCTCTTCCGTCATGAAGCTCCTCAGAGATCTCGGACATAATGTCGATAAACTTGAATAATAAATCAATGACATGCTCATCAAAACATTCATTTCAGCCCAGCCCGTCCTCGCACATCACTACAAGTCCTGCCAACCCGAGAACCTCTCCAACAACATGTGTTTCGAACTGCTAGGCTTTGATGTCATTTTGGATGACAAGTTTAAGCCCCATCTTCTTGAAGTCAACTACACTCCTAGTTTTAGCACAGATACTCCTCTCGATACCCTCATCAAGAAGAACGTCATTCGCGACACGCTCCAACTCATCAACATTACCCACAAAGCAAAAAACGAAGTTCTCTCGACTTTGAAGATGCAATTGATGAATAGGATGTACTCGGGAAAAAAGCATAAGTTGACTGCTGAAGAAAAGGCAGAACTAGCGAGAAACGGTCAGCTTCGGAGAGACGAATGGTAAGATTCCCATCTGGGAGGATACAAGAAAATATACCCGCTCAAAGGAGTGACCTAGAATTATGACCAATTCCTGAACTATGCAGAAGCATGCTACCAAGAACTCACAGGAGCAAGTAAAGATAAATGTCATCAGTCCTGCCTTTTTTGTATAACTTAGATATCCGAAGGAATGTGAAGAAAGAAAAAGAAGCACCGACGGCAGACACCAAGAGGGAGACGGGAAATGACGAGTTGTAGAAGATTTACAAGCAGAGACTGCCAGCCCCCAAGTCAATCATCAAGATTTCCAACATCTCCATCGCCAAGGTGGTGCAAAACCCATCCAAAGTGGCAAGTAACGTCGAAACTGAGCCACTTGTGTCTTCTCAAAAAGCATAGGTCAGCGGGCAGTAGTCAGCCGGAGAGAGCAGCAAAAATTTAAGTTGTAAGACCCACTACGGACAGAAACGAATCCAGCGGTTTCCAAGTTCGTAGAAGAGCATTCTGTCCCCGCCAAGCACAAATCCTGGGGGGCTATTCGGTAAACTGAGAGAAAAAGAACTGAACGCAACGAAGTACACTTCAGCGAGCAAGTAGAACGGCAAGTATGTACGGCCCAGGCTATTCTAGCTGAGTGGCAACTTCCAAAGCAAGAGATAATGAACGAAAAACAAAGAGAAAGAGAAAACTATTATATATATTTATATATACCAGTCAGGTCTAATTAATCTATCCTTACGTCAAGTCCTCCTTCCTCATCTAACCTTCTACTGTTTAATCTGGCTGGGCGAGCATCGTTCCCATGCTACTATCTTTGGGTTTGGCTCTTAGACTACCGCCCCCACTGAAGATTTATCCACAAATTGAAAAGTATTACTCTTGCTCACACAAAAATAGGTCCAGATTGATGGTCAGATCATGGTAGAAGTCAATGATGCCTACCTATTCTGTTTTCTATTCCGAAAAGAGAGTAAGGGCCTCGCGCAGAGCCGAGCCATTGGAGATTGAGGCTCCTGCAGAAACAGCATTATTTGTGAGTATTTAGAACATAAAGCCTGGGTACTAATATTTTCTGATGACTCCTTGATTCAGTGGATTGTATTGGTCTAGGAGCTCCGAAATGTATGCATACCCAGCCAAATAGGCTGGTTGACCTTGGTGAGCGTCTACACTGTTCAGAAACAGAATCGTGGTTAAGAGATTGAAGACCAAGAAGCACGCTGCACGAATCATTGGCATCTTCCTAGCAGAACAACTATTAATTTTGATTGAAAAATCCTACACACCCTACAAAATTAACAAAATTAACTCCCTCATCGACATTAAAATAAGGATAAACACAACCCTCAAAGAGACACTGTTACATCGGTCCTTCTTATTTCCTCCAATAGCGCCCGGGAATTCCTTTGATTAATTTTGTTCTGGCTCAATATCAAGCTCTTTAGTACAGGCATCCGCTGACGGTTTTGGAGAAAGGATTCCAGCACGCGATCCGTTAGGTTATTTTGGGATAGGTTCAGTGTTATGATATTCCCCATTGACTCCCAGAGCCGTGGCAGCACATCATCACTGAGTTTGTTCCGGATCAGCTTTAGGGTCTTTACCTTCTTGCCACGCATCATCTCCATAATCTGCAAGACCATCTGGTCTCCCAACTAAGCATTCGTCAAGTCCAATTGGTCCGCAGTATCATATACGACACCTTCCACCTGCTTCTATAGTTTTTCAGATAGGCCTAGCTTCTGTTTCTTTTTTGCCCATTCTTGTGGTTTCATGGTGCTGCAAAAGGCGGAAGTCGTCGGGAGGAGTTAGTTTCTACCAGGTGATCTTGGTTACTTAGTCCCGCTCGTAAATCGCTTCTGGTTTTTATCAGATGACCCCAACCGAAGGATATCGAGTCTTTAAGGGCTTTCGCGACGCGAGATCTTTGATTGGATAGGAACTAACGGCTCTGCATTGATTATGGAGATGTTGGGATTGAAGGGGATAAATTCTACATTAGTACTTTCTCCATTCAACCCATACTCCTTACTGCCGAAGCTCTCAGACCCTCCCTATATTTCCAGAAGCAGATCATCATTGTTCAAACCATAATGGTGGGTGGCGGGTTCCTTAGCACTAATTTCTGTCTTGCACCCGATCGAACAGAAGTGTTAAAGATTTTTCTCCAGCTGGCTGTCAAATACAAGTGCGATCTCTTAGATGGAAGTTCGCCGATATTACTCAATTTCACGGTCAGTCCCCTAGATCGAGGCTAGAATGGATTCTCCCTAATGCACTATGTCTGGGATATCGGCTCGATTATCGTAGTTCAGAATGAGGATCTGTTTTGCAAGATTATCCCCCTCTTAGAGTTCATCAATGAGTCTCATAGCCCTGAGTTGCCAAATTTCGTATTCCTTCAAAGGTCCGTTGATGCTTTTAGACTGAAGATCAATTTTGTTCTCAACTTCTTTGTAGTACTTATTGAACTTCTATAGAGTCTTCTTTTCGCAGCTATCCAATATCTTGCGGAGTCTCACAAACTGAGTTCTAATGTCTCCTATGAGAGATGTCTTTCTGGAGCTTATCATTTTGTTGACTGCCTCCTTGCGTTCAGTACTTTAAAGTTGTTTGTCTATGGCATCCTTCCGATCGATCAGCTCCACGATCTCCTGTTCCTTGTTGATTTTGTCTCTGGTGACCTACTGTATGCTTTTGAATACGTGGCCTCTGTGATCACCAAAGATTGCGCAGTTGGAACAGATCTGTGCGAGATCTTTGATGCAAATGATATCTAGGGGTTTATTATGTATTAAGCACCATTCGTCCATCTATTGTTGAGTCTTCGTTTCTCCGCTATTTACATGAAGCTCGATCGAAGCATGCGAAGATATTGCTTTATTCAGGTGCTCAGCAGCTGGTTCAATCCTATTCTTGGGCGGAATAACAGCCCGGGGAGAATGTTGAGACTATCGAGTCGATGGCTTTGTCATATTATTATGGATGTTTTGATGTGGGACAGAGTGTTCTTTATTGTCATCGGCCAGATGCTGTGGCTTTTTCGGATCTTCCCGTGGTTGTGTCTACTTAGGTTTAGGCTTGTTGGTAATTAGCTTGATGAGTCCGATGTTCTTAGGAAAGTGGTTGATGTCTTTATCCTCAAAATGCATCTCCTGGTGGTCCTGAGGACACAGAACCTTAACTTCTCCATCGGGGGTGGGATGCATGAGCTTCCGAATACAAGCCTCACAGTAGGTGTGGCAGCAAGCAGGCAACATTCGAGGTAAGTTGACCTCGCTGAACTGCCTTTCGCAGAGATAGCAATTTAGTTCTTTTTCCATGGGAAGTGTGTATAATGGATGTAATCTGATGTGAAAACATTCAGTATAATCGAACGTCACAACCTATGACTAAAAATCGTGTTGCACGCAACTGAACACTTGACTATCTTATTTGGGTGCTTAACTTGAAGTGATATGTCTGTGTCAATCAAGGTTTATGGGTGAGGCGAATTAAGGCAAAGTAAGTGGGTATTGATCCTGTTTATCATTGATGGACTCCCCTCGATAGTTTCCCAAACCATCCTTATATTTGGTGTCTAATTTTGCTGATGGATACACTTTTTGTCGCTCTGATCGATTTGACAGTCCCTGCAATCTCAGAACTGCTTTTGACCTCAGATGATAGCATTATCTTCGGAACCGAGTTTGACCTTCTTTTCTGGCTTCGAGACACAAATCTTTAGGGGCAGTGTTCCTTTATGTAGGTATTTATGCGTTTTCTGAGCTATTCGTTCTCACCATCTTTGTGCATATTTAGGTCGATGAATGAATGATGAGTTACTGATAGGATAGGAAATCTCATCCCGGAATTCCCGGTCTGCGATTGTATGGCGTAGAAGCAGTTCGAAATCGGTATTGAATATTTTACGGAGAAGGGCAGTTCCCTTGTGCGTTGTCTCGAACCTATGAGTATCTTGGTCGACCATGAGGAAGTTTGTATTCAAGTACACGGATATATCCTCGTCGAGACTCTTAACTGGGATGATATTCCTCTCGAAAGAGATGAGCAGATCGTGAGAGAGCCTGATTAGGTCAGAGTTTTGTTTGATCTCGAGAGTACCAGACTCATATCTATTTTTGTAATAGTTGCTCATTTCGAAGTCAGAAAGAGCGAGCAGGTTAAAGCTGAACTCTTGGTAGATTTCGATTTCCATATTTTTGGCCACAAGACTTTCCTTATTCAGAGAATCCCAGCGCCAGAGATACTGGAGTGACTTCTTTAAGCATTGGATTGCGCCCTGGCTCCTCTGTAGCCCCCGCAGACACACTGCCATTCCGTATAGGGCCTCGCCTTTCGCTAAATCTGCTTTCATTACAGTACATAGATCCTTCTACAAAGGGTGGTCAAATGTGTTTTAGCCAACAAGTAATATATGATAAATAGATAGTCAAATGTGGCTTACGCATTTCACGAACAGAAAGAAGCCTAGCTCATATTACTTTAGCTCTTCGAACACCCATCCAAAGAGCACCAAACTGCTTGACATGAGGCACTGGGAACCTTCACTCACTGCTCCTGCTATAATCTTCACACAAACTACACAACTCCTTCAGTCAATTATTATGGGTTGTTGTGAAGAGTGCCCTTACCTCGGAGTAGTTTCGCTATTGACCTATCTTAAACCATCGATAATATCAGTGATTTCAGCTGGATCTTCTGAGTTAATATAATAGGAATCGTGCAGGACTCTAGGTTTATCTGGTCTTTGGGTATTTGGTGGGGAATCTTTGTGTAGGATCTTATGCGTCTTTCAGTTTTGCTGGTGGCAGAATGCTTCAGAGTGGGCACAGCATCGAAGTTGCTCGTGATGGAGTTATAGAAGGTCCAGAATTTCTGCTGGTTCTGGGCATGGATCTCGGACTGGAGTAGAGGGATTTCGCGCCCCACTTTGCTTTCCAAGACCTGTCTAAAACGTGATGACATGGATATTAGTGCTCTTCTATTGACTATAGTTTCAGAGCACTAACAAAATATTTTGTTTAATTATCTGATAGATTATATCTATAAAATAAACGACTCTTATGACTTCTTGCGATACTTTTTATTCACGTGAACTGTCGCACCTATCAAATCCTTTATCTTCACATCATTAAACCTTTTTATAGAACATCATGTAAGCCCCTTTAGTCACCGCACTTTCCACTCCCGAAATCGGTCTAACACTCGAATCGTTGAATTCGTACCACGAATCCCCATTCTTTGCATATCCTGTGTAGTGGCCCCCTCCCAGTCCACCGTAGTGGTTACTCACGGCGTAAAGCTCGTATTTCAGAGGCTTGCGCTCGCTCGTTTTATCCGAATAGTAAGCCTCAGGCAATTCTGTCTAAATTACATAGTCAGTGAGGTCCAGTATAGGAGGGGATGTAATGAGATTGGCGAGTTTGGATTTGAAGTAGCCTTTCTGTTTGAAGCGCTTGAGGTGTATTATAAGGATTCTAGGGGTTTTGTAGATGTTCAGCTCCTTCAAAGCCTACTTGTGGTCTTTGCACTTAGAACAGTACCAAGAGTTGTCCTTGTCCAGCTTTTACTTCTTTCTGAACTCTTTGATACAATCGATGATGTTGTAGGTAGCACCATCGTCTTCGTCCTTGTCCCGTCGGTAACCTTTCTAGAAATCGTCGTAAGTGTTCAGTTTCTTCATTTCATCTTTGAAGGTTTTGTTCATCCTGACCTCGAACTAGTACTCTCCCGTCAGCGAGCTCAGATAGGCTCCAATGTCATCTTCCAGATCAATAAGCCTTTAGTCACGGAAAGTCCAGATATCTTATCTTTGCTTGACTTCCTTGGTCACATTGGTCATCAGATAAATTTCGAAGAAGTTAAAGACACTGGAGTTATCGGCTTTGTCAGGCACATTATTAGTCACACGTTCGATTACAGTTTTTCTTAGGAATTCGAGTACTCTTTGGTAAAAGTGCTTCCCTACTAAGTGGTTATCGACTTTGAATAAGAAAGGTCTCTTGAAAGTGCATGTCTCCTTTTTGCTTATAACCATATATTCTTTGTTCATTTTCACGAATTTGAAGTTGAGCTGGCGCCTGTCTGGCTCCGGAATCAGGAGTTCTTCGGGTGTCAGTTCTACACAGAATAAGCTCTGCCGTTCCATCTCGACCTTATCCTTCACGACTTGTAGAGAATCGCGATCATCGTAATACTTCGTCTATCCTTAGAAGGTAAGGATATAGAAGTAAAGAGATTCCAGCTGGAGATTGAGTCTAGACGCTATACTTTATCTTCCGTTTCTGATTGAATTCTAACGGAACTCAACGGATAGTTTCTTTGGCATACTCGAATAATTAGCATAGAAGAGGAAAGCGTCAATGGTTTCGAGTTTGCTCTGGGGTATAGGTAGAGACAGAGTTAAGTATGGATCGAAGGTAATTGACTCATACCCGCAGTCAGGACAGGTAACCTTTGATTTGAATTGACCCATAAACAGGTCAACGATAATTGATTTGTTACGCAGCTGGTAGTTCAACCAGCTCTCTTTAGCGACTATTTGATCGAGCCTTCCTTTGCTATCAATGGATTATGTGTTGGGCTTGTTAATCACTCGATTCAAATCTTCGTGAAGCCCATCAAGAAGGTAAGACAGGAATTCCTGCGAATCATGCTGGGCATACCCGCTAAACATTGGTTGGAATTCCCCCACTGCCGATTTTAATGTGTAAGGAGAATACACTTCCTCAGAGTCTACCCACAGTCCCCGCAAAGTGTTAGCATATCTCATCGTTAGCTTCCCTTTGGTACCGATCTTATTGGTTGTGTTGATTTCACCCTTGAATTTTCCAGAGAGGAAGTACTGGGTGAGGGGCAGAGTGTGCGAAAGACACTGGAGACAGCTGTTCATGAAACAGGTATTGCCGAGGTTCGACAGCCCGGTCAACCCTTTTCGGGAATTCTGTGTGAAGTCAAAGTTGAGCTCGCGCTGTACTTCGTCTTAATCAGCGAATGAGCAGTAGTTACGATGGATTCTAAGGTCTTTGAACTTGCACTCCTCGGAACAATAAGCTGCTTTCTGGCACTTACAGGAGTACTTGAGGACTTTATAGTTGCGACAGTAGTGGCAGCTCTGTTCGTAGTCACCGTACTTGATGACCCATCCGTAACTATTTTCCTTGACCTCCAGCATTATTACATCAGTTTCGGTGTAGCCGAACTACTCGAAGGTCGATCCCTCCTTTTCAAAAATTTGTGCTGCACTCCATTACGATAGTGGTTTGTTGATATTTGAAATTGCGTACCTTTCGGATCGATCAAATAGCGATAGTGTTGTTGGCTCGCGATAGTCCTCTTGACGTGCTACTGATACTGCTCGAAATTGACATCTTGGAGTTTCCAGATACGTACGGACTCTTTTTCCTTAGGGACTTTGAAGATATCTTCGTAGAGCTAACTGCCCAGTTCCCTGAATTCGTCGACTGTCGCATACCTCGATATTTCAGACCCCCTCAAGATCATGCTCATGACCTTCTTGAAGTCAATATCGTAGCAGACCTTTTGGCTTATAATAAAGTAATTGAACTACATACAAAAGCAATGAACTTTAAAGCTCGACAAAATACTTGCACGGGGTACACCTCGACCTTAATTTGTCCGTTTAAGGTCTTCACTGTGTTTCTGCTTATCTTCCTGCCTTGGTATGGCTCGAAGATATCCATTATCTCTTTAGAAACGATGATGTAGTCCTGGTTTTCCGACAAACTCTTTTTGAGTTCGTAGTTTCCATTGGGAATCTCAGATGTTATGTTCTGGTTGTAAGGGCAAGGTTCAGTGCCTAAAATAGAGAAAGGTTGAGTATATAGGAATCAGAAAAGGTAGTTAATGGCAGAGGCTAAAAACATGGGACAATTAACATGAGCGGAAAGCAGATTGTAATACCTTGCTGAGGAACGGCGTGCAGATCCCGGTAGTTGACCCATTACTTCCATTATTGAATAAAGTCAGTGGAGAGAAGGAAGAACGATTTGTTTAGTTAGTATTTGGACTATTCTTAGAGGAGGAGGGTGGCGAAGGTATTTTTCTATTGGAGGAGGCGTTGGGCGAGGGCAGTGTCGATAGGGGTATGTCTGGGAGAGTGGTCAGAGGATTCGACGTCCATAGGTATTTGTGGGTATTATGGAGTGATAAGAGTATATGGGGGTAGAGTATATGTGGAATATCTATTTAAGATGTGCAGGGAGTGCCGAGAGATATCTAGAACACGGGTGATTTGGTAATTTTATTAAGGAGGACTGTTTATTTTTATTGGTCCGAACACTGCTAAAAGTACAACATTTGTAAATATGCAGCATATGGAGCTGGCCGATACGCGAATACCACACTGCCTCTGCAGTCACTTTAAATTATACGCAAATCGAATGTACAAACCACCCAATTCAAATCAGATTTTAAAAATCCAAATCCCCACACTCGATAACTATACTAAATAAACACAAAAGTCATACTCTTCTCCATACACATAAGCCACTCTAATATATACATTTTTAATTCCCCATGAACCCGCCAAACACCTCCAACCCTCTCCCCCAAATACCCTCTCGACAAGCACCCATCCTATCCCTCGAAGGCAACCTAGGCAGTGGCAAAACTACCTTCCTTCGCCTCATCCGATAGAATCTACCTCAAATTCAAATACTTGACGAGCCCATCTGCAGTTGGCAGAAAATAGGCGAGTAAGAAGTCAACCTCCTCGAGTGCTACTACCAGGATCCCAGCCGATGGGGTCTCACCTTCCAGAGCTTCGCTTTCTTCACCCGCCTAAAAAAATGGGCTGAATATCAGGCTCCCTCCTAGAATTCCCCCCAAGTCAAGCTGTCAGAGCGCAGTATCTTGGCGGATCGCTACATCTTCGCGAGCATCATGAGGGATAGCGAGTATCTATCAGAAGAGGAGTACTAAGTCTACCTGGACACATACAACGGATTCATGGAATTACTCGACATCAAGCCTGTGGCGGGTATCATCTATCTGCGGTGCTCTCCCGATGTCTGCGTAGAACGAATCAAGAAGCGCAACCGGTCAGAAGAGTTGTCGATCCCGTACGACTACCTGCAGAAGATCCATAACAAACACTAGGAGTGGCTGAGCAGTCTGCCGAACGTGCTGGTGCTAGACACCAACGAAGACTTCATCAGCAGACCCTAGAAGGCAGAGTAATTCGTGGAGAAGCTGCGGAACTTCGTGGAGAATCTGGGGATCAGCCTACGTGGCTGAAGCTGACTGCCGATTGAAATTCTACACATGCGGCCAAGGTTCTAGGCTTATTTTTATATCGGTCTCTCCGCTCCTCTTCTTCTACTTCTTTATCTTTGATTATTTCTGGCACAGTATATTGTATAATCAACATCCTTCACAACTCATAAAAACCGGGATCATGTTTGCCCAGGCTGTTAAACTCGTCTTACCTCGAACCTCCCTGCGCTCTCTCTGTTACTTTGCCAACGAGAAATCCTACCACAGCTTTAACAGTTTAGGCAGCATATCAAATGCCTCCAACTTGAACTCTCGGCTTCGACATCGAAGAGTTCATGCCTTCGACTCCTCACTCGTCCACCTCTATGAGCAGCATCTCTACAGTAACAGATTCGACTAACGGTATGCCTTTACTCTGCTAAAGTTCATCAAAGAAGCCTCGAGCAATGTTTAACATGTCAAAATAATTCGCAGGATAGTTGAATACTTGCTTTTGGAGGAGAATCTAGCGAAGCTCAAAGTGTTGGCATCCCTGAAGGAACTCCTATTCGTTTGTGACTACGAAGGTTATCTTCTGAAGGACAAGCCACGCCTCAAAACACTGGGCCTCTATCTTCTTCGTCTCTTTGACTATGAAAGCAGTGTATGTAAAATTACGGTCGACGGTCTCGTTACGATCGGGGCTTTTATTTCTCTAGCCAACATGAAATATCTACGTACCTTCATGCTGGAGGATCTGGTAGAGTATGAACAAGATCCAGTCAAATATGGGCTCACTAAAAAGCCATCTGAACTCATGCTAGATATTTTCTTTGGGTGCAATAGCGTGCGTTGCTGCTAGGCACTATAGCTGGTCGTCAAACACTGTGGGGCTGACTGTGGCACTGTAAAACAGATCATTCATGTTCTCGAGTAACAGTTCTGGACGCTGCAGAGGCCACTCCTTACGAAACTGGAACAACTTAGAGGGAATGAGGCGAAGTTAGGCCCACAGGTTGATGGGTTCCTGGACAGACTGCGGCATAAAGTGAGGCTGGACGAGGAGACGATTACAGACATTTCCTAGAACAAGATAGTAAACAAGAACAAGTTGTGGGATGCTAAACCAGTCTTCAAGGGCCTAAGCAAGAAGAATGATAAAAATACTTGATCTATGACAGATACTACACAAAGCAAACATCGTATGTATGTATTCAGCAGATCTTCTATTCTTTTATGAAAAAGGGAGAAATTCATTTTGAGACCATGTCGTAGAATTACTGAAATGTCACCTTGTTCACTTCCTTTTTCCCTGCTTTATTCATCATAAGTCGGATGTCCTACTCCGTAAAACCCATGTCCAGCGCACTGCATATCAATCTCAAGTCTTCCAGGGTCACATAGCCCCTCCCCTCGGGGTCCATCATCGAGAAAGCCTGCTCAGCCATACGTTTGGAATCCTTCTGATTCTGACTCCTAGCCACATTTCAATACCAAATCACGTTGCCGTTGTGTAATAAGCTTTACTGTTGTACAAATATTTCGATGAGTTCGGAGAATTCGATAAGCCCGTCGCCATTAACATCAATTTCTGCGACAAGATCCTAGATTTATTGTGGGTCGTGCTGGTCAAGTTGTCCGAAGAGTTATTGGAGTTCCTGTCCCGTGGTAAGGAGTGATGGTGTGTACTTCTTTGGAGATGGCACCGTTGTGATCGCGATCGAAGAGGTCGAAAGCCTGCTTGAGCTGTCGTACTTCTTAAGGTGAGAGTTGCATGCTGTTTTAGAAAATGAGGGAAATAGTTTAAAGAAAATGAATTTACACAAATTACCAAGAATAAAGACGTTGTCGGAGTTTAATAATTGCGCGTGGGACATCCTTGTGTAGGCAAGAAACAAAATAGCAAAACGGGGGCTGGCCAAACGAACAGAAATTCATTGGCACAAGGCAGGGTAGCCTCGCCGACACTGACTAAAGCATCTAACAGAATTTTAGACTTTCTTACTCTGTGTAGCTTTAGAATATCTTTAGGACTGCTGAAATCACTACTAACCGACAGATCCAAATTTCGTTTATGTTTTGTTTTTTGATGCATTTTTTCTTCCAAGATCGTTGCGGTTGCAACCCTTAGTAAGCTTGATATTTAGGGGGTTAGTTTGGTTCTGGGTTGTCAACTCAGTGACTTAGTGAGATGGAGTTTGGGTGACTTGAGCAATGCTAGCCTTCATTTAATGGAGAGTTATTGTTCCGAAATAACTATGACGGGATATAGATTAATTCGTGGTCGAATTCAGTCAGTCGTGAAACGTTGACATGTCATATTTATGTAGCTTCAATCAGAAAACTATTGTAAAGTAGAATAGATGTACTGTACTAGTTCGTTCATTTTGAAACATTTCTGTCTAAATATAATTTTACATCCCACTCTTACTATATAGACAACATTTTCCCAGAATCTCCAATCTACAACAACTCATGACTCTCAGGAGGCCTCTACGCTTTGACAAAAAACCACTCCCACCCTCTCCCAATCCTCCCTCCACCATGCCTAATACCCAAAAAACACACCCTGACTTCATATTCCCTATTCTAACAGACCACTTCGCTCCGGGTTCTATATTCGCCTAAAGGCTCCACGGTCCCCTCGCTGTAGATCTAGCCTTCTTGCACTCCGGCCACCACTCAGGGTCTACTCAGATCAAAAGTGATAGAATGGTTCTCAAAAATAGTAACCATCCCTTTGCTAAGTCTAACCATTCTAGGAAAAATTCTGCTGACCTGCACAGTGGGAGAGAAGAGAGATGCACTAAAAACTTGAGCCATCAGCTAGACAAATCCCTGAGTCTGATCAAAAAAGAACAAAAGAAACCTCCTTCTTCAAACGGCACCTATGAATTCCTTAAAAAGAGTACTCAAAAAAGAAACTCCCGAAAAACAATACTAATGCCTGAAGCCAGACCTTGGATTTATGTCCATAATATTGGTAAGGCTCTACATAAGCAAGAGCCCAAGCTTTCCAATAAGGCCAAGCCCCACGAACAAGAGAAGCGTAAACCCGTGGATCATCTAGAATGTAGTGCATCATTTGTCTTGGCCAAACCATCAGAAAGAGCACTATAGAAGCATCAACTAGTTGTAGTGAATCGCGATGAGTACTATAACTGGAAAGTGGGAGAACTGCTGATAGGAAAATATAGGCTGGAAAAAGAGCTTGGGAAGGGCAGTTTTGGTGTGGTCATCCAGGCAGAAGAAATAGAACGAGGCAGAAAGGTAGCTATAAAGATCACCAAAAAAGGGGTTAAGCACTAGGAATTTACAAAGAACGAGGTCAAGGCACTGATACAATTGAAAGAGAAAGGTCACACTAGACACATCGTAGAGATCTTGGACTTCTTCCAACACTAAAACCGCCACGTAATCCCTCAATTCTTATCAATCCAAATTATTCTTATTTCAAATTGACAACTCAGTGTATCGTAGTTGAACAGCTTGCATGCAGCTTGTTTGCCGTGCTTGAGGATAATAACTTCCAGGGGATATCGTCTGAATTCGCACGGATCGTTGGTATACAGGTGCTGGGGGCTCTCCATACCTTCGGGACCCAGCACATCATCCATGGGGATCTCAAACCATAAAACATTATGTTGAAGGACAAAGGCATGACTGCCATTAAAATCATCGATTTCGGGAGCAGCATGTTTACGCATCGCTTGTTTTACAACTACTTCCAGTCACGCTTCTACCGTGCTCCTGAGATCATCCTAGGGGGACCCTTCAACGAGGCTGTAGATATGTGGAGCTTCGGCTGTATCCTCGTCGAATTGGTCCTAGGGCTTCCATTGTTCCCTGGAGCAACTGAGCTGGATCAAGTCAGGTTCTATTGCGAAACACTGGGACTCCCTAGCGGGTCTTTCCTCTCGGTACCTTTTACCAATGCTTATATCGTTCAGCAATGCTCACGGACTTCGTAATACTTCCACAATAATGTGCCTATCTTCAAACTCTAACCTCGCGACATATCGCTACCGGCTCTCATCAAAGACCCTTTGTTGTTAGACCTCGTATCCAAGATACTCGTTTGGGATGCCTAAAAACGCATGAAGCCAACTGAGGCTATAGTACACCCTTGGATGCTAAAAGAGTTGCCAGCAGACTTACAACAACAGCTCGCAGAGATACACTAAGAAGGGAAGGCCGTGGAGGCTAACAAAGCCAGCAGACACTTACGTCGTAGATCAAATGTAGTGTGACTATTTTTCCGTGCTTTAAGAATATTTAAGCATTGCTTGCTTCTGTTCCCTGGTTTTGTTGTGATAGACTTTTGTTAAGTGTTTGGGGGAGCGTTGGTTGTTGAGAAGCACGGGAACGAGAGTGAAGTTTTGGAGGAAGAAATTGTAGAAGGAAGGAGCGACGAAGCAAAGAAACATATTCCTTAAATGAATTAGGATGTAAGAATGGTTAGGGGAAGGGAATTTGAGATAGGGAATGAGTTAATATTCGTACTTGAGTACATACAAATACTAAATCATGGCTAGGCATTGTCTGCTGCGCTAGATAAAATGTGCCTCAGTCAGACTCCTCGCCGCTCTTTCTCTTGTTCTTTCTGGCTCTCTTGATCTTGCCGTACTTCTTCTCGTAGGCAGCCTTGGCGGCATCAGCCTTCACCTTCTCGCGAGCATACTCATCTTCGTATTTCTTCTTGGCAGCAGCGTTCAGGGCGTTCCACTTCTTGCTGTAGGGGGTGAAAGGGAATGTGTCAAACATGATGAAGGTACCTGATGACCTGCATGAGGAAGCTCATCTTGGTTCCGGGAGGGTGCTCACCCTTGGTCTTTTCGTAGATGTCCCTCTTGAAGAGGAAGTAGGGGATGAGTGCCTTCTTGGGAGGGGCAGGTTTCTGAGGAGAGAAGAAGTATTAGCAAGTTGGGGGTTGAGAGGTGGAGTGTTACTTTGGTTTCTTCGGCTTTTTTACCCATTCTTTTGTTTCTGTTTTTGTTTGTGCTTTTGTTAATGTTTTTGTTTCTCTCTTTGTTAACGTTTTTGATCTCCTTTTTTATACCCCAGACCCACACTCGTTTATAACCCATTCAAAAACACTCCCCTTCTCCTCTCGCCCTTCTCCCTCCTCTCTCAGTGCCCCAGGGTACCCTCTGAGCCTGGGCCCGGTGGGTGTGCCGGGATGCCCGGGTCTGAAGGGGTTGCCGGACATGGACGGGTGGGAGTCCGAGGGGATCTGGGAGGCGCGATGCGTTGGGTGGGGAGTTGTACAATGGAGTGGGGAATAGAGTGAGATTATCCTTTTTGTGGGTAAACCAGCCAATCATATTTCATTTCTGCTTTTGTCAAGTCAATAAGAATTATTTTTGCTTCTTTTGAACATCCTGTTTTGTTGCCTATATCCTTTCCAGTCTATTATTATTTGTTATTTGTTTGCTTTGTAGTCTTTAGTGTTTCTCAGTTTCGTAGAGTTTTAATTCATCCAGTCTTTGTTTTTCCTCATCCTTTTACCATACCCACTTTCTCACAAATAAATATTCAATATCCCTTTTAACTATCGGGGGCCTGCCACGGTCAATAGACAATCCGCCATGCCTCTCTCTTTTGTGCACTCGACCTACTGCTCCACTGCTGCCCTTACTAGATACGAACCCTGGCCATGAGCACTGTCATCTCAGTATTCGTAGGTCGTGGAGGCTCCTTAGTATCAAGTGTGAATTTAAAATAAGAAATTTGCCGTGTTTGCGTACAAACGACATCACAATAGGAATTAATTACACAGAGAACAAATGAAGAACTAGATAGGGAAAAGAGTAGATATATAGGTATATAGTATTTGTGGGGTATCATGATTTTGGGATATGGAGGGTGTTATTCAGAAATGTGTGGAGTTCAGGGTTGTTTGGGAACAGGCAGGTGGGAAGTTCGGGGGAACAGGCAGGTGGGAAGTTCAGGACGAATAAGTGTCTCCTGCCTCTTCAGAATACCCCATTAAAACTAAGCCAGCCTACTGGCATATATGCACCCCACTTTGATATAATTCCCCTATTCATCAGCCAAATCGATCCATAGCTATAGTACTGAAGCACAAAAACACTATCCAAACTAAACATAATCACATCTTGTTCCTCTCCATGATTTCCAGCAGAGTATATTCTACGCTCGGGCTCCCGGGCATCATTCCCGGCTTAACTGGAACCTACTCCACCTTTAGTCGGTATTGCGTGCCTTCCTGGTAGTCGAAGCCCATAATCTGGGCAGCTGGCAGCTCCATAAAGTCGGGGTCGCCCTGACGCTTCACACGAAGCATCTGCTTCATGCCCAGGATACCCCCGTGGCTCGTACTGGGGGCTACATCCATGATAACAACGCGAGGGGCGAGAGGGGGCTTGATTTCCATGTTGGGTTTTGTGAAATTTGTGAGTAAAATCATTAGGCTGAGACAATAGCGAAAATTTGGGTGTTTAAATGGAATTCCGGCAACAATGCCAGTAGAACCTGGCAGGCTTCAACGTTTTTATTGATGAGCAAAGAATACCAGTGCACCCCTAAAGTATATCTAAGATTTCACAAGGGTTGTACGCAGTACTTGCAAAGGTGCATTATCAGATGCCGAGGAAATACGCGAATGACTAGACAATAGCAATATAAATATTTCGAGAGGGGTGCTGGATCAATAGAAAGAGAGTGGGGGTTGGGGTTGGGGTTGGGGTTGGGGTTGGGGGGGTTGGGGTTGGGGTTGGGGTTGGGGTTGGGGTTGGGGTTGGGGTTGGGGTTGGGGTTGGGGTTGGGGTTGGGGTTGGGGTTGGGGTTGGGGTTGGGGTTGGGGTTGGGGTTGGGGTTGGGGTTGGGGTTGGGGTTGGGGTTGGGGTTGGGGTTGGGGTTGGGGTTGGGGTTGGGGTTGGGGTTGGGGTTGGGGTTGGGGTTGGGGTTGGGGTTGGGGTTGGG